>JAIUZE010066377.1:0-44538 GCA_022085475.1 Heliosperma pusillum
CTCCCGTCTTGTATAATTTTTATGTATAATATTATTTCCGTTTTGTAATGACCCTTTTTATTTATGACACCTTCGTTATGTATTATTATCTTTTATGTATTTAAATAAATTTTTTTTTCTTTCCGCAAATTTGAGGGTGTCACAGATTATGCAGGATGTTCCTTAGATAGAAAAAGTACCTCTGAATTTGCTACGTTTGTTGGACCTTGCATAATTACTTGGGGCTCAAAGAAGCAAAATTCAGTTGCATTGTCTACTGCAGAAGCCGAATATATCGCTGCAGGACTGGTATGTTCTCAACTACTTTGGTTAAAGCAACAACTATGTGATTATGGTGTTAATGTTGGTTGTATGCATGTATTTTGTGATAATACGAGTGCTATTATTATTTCTAAGAATCCAGCTCAGCATTCTCGTACTAAGCATATAGACATTAGACATCATTTCTTACGTGACCATGTAGAAAAGGGCAACATTAAACTGGAATTTTGTAGTACTGAAAATCAATGGGCTGACATTTTAACAAAGGCGTTAGCGAGAAGACGTTTTGAGATTTTGCGGTTGGAAATTGGTTTAATCAGTAGCAATTAAATTCGTCATATTTATTTTGTGAACCTGCGTGGCTGGTTAGAATAAGACGAGATTGTATGACTGTGTCCGCATATTTCATTGCTAGTATATTTGTGTTTAATATTATATATTTTACGTGAGTATCTTGCATATTAAGTGTTTTATGGAAATTGATTTATGAACCACATATTTGCCAAAAACCTATCTTATTTACTTTCCAAATTGAACCAAAATTATACCGATGTATCCTATGCTAGCCGAAATTCTCAACCAAAAGTTACCTTACCATATCTCTTTATTTACCAAATCCTATCCTTACCATATCTCAACATTAATTACCTAAGATTCCCTTTCCTACCAAAATTCAAAAAAAAAAAAAAAAAAAAAAAAAGGAAGTGGACTACTCTAGAGGCGGCACCCATGTGCCAAGTACAAAAGTACAACAACCAATTTTTACTTTTCATAATTACCCATCACTTTCACCATCAAAACACTTCACCCAATTTTACTCTTTCTCTCCCTCCTCACGGCACCCCAACAAACTACACAAAAATTACCCAACACCTTCAAGCTTCATCCATGGCTTCCACAAGATCAAAAATCTCCAAAACCCCAAACCCCAAAACTCCAAAGCATAGCATTCCCACAAATATTTCTCCTAATCCCAAACAAAAAACACCTACCATGAACCAATCCGAGTCGGGAACGGTCCTTGAGGGTACCAAAAGAAGAAGCTTAAATAAGGGAAAAGCTAGAGTTCAAGACGAAGCTACAACGGAAACCGTTGACACGGTTCCCGAGGTAACTACACGGGTCACATTCCGTGACTTTTCGCCTCAAGAAACATTTTCTGGGCTTGACAAACTCTGTCTAACTGTGACAACCCTCGCGAATGCGGAAATATAAAACATACAAGCATGTGAATTATATAGCGGAAATATGAAGTTTTTAAAACTTTTATACATGCAAGAAGAAGTATACGAGGAGTGTCAAATATTACAAACCAAAGTACGAAATAAACTACAACAAGAGACGAAGTCTCTCCAAATGTTAACAAAGTAAAAGTGTTTAGCAAACAAGCTAAAATCGTCTAGAGGTGTTTCATCCAGGGACTACGCCCGCTAGCTCACACTCAAACCCAAAATATCATAGCAAAAAGCCATCCATGCAAGCAACCTGTTCATACATGAAAAACATGAACGCCACAGTCAGTGGGGAGTAACTCCGGGTTCTCCCAGCCATATCACATTAAACGTACATAAAAGGAAATACTAAAGTAGAAGCATGCATATATAGATATACATGTGAAATACGATAAGGATAGATAGGCAATTCAATATATAATGATAAGAGCATATGGAATACAAATCCGAGTCATCATGTTATACAAAGACTCGGGGAAGACACTCTTAGGCAACCGAATATGCTCACTAGGGCTTGCATCTCACCGTTAGCGGTATAAGTTTGATAAGATTGAAACTCGACAAACAAACCATGCCTAGTCATGGAATGACCATGAATAATCAATCATGTAATCACCCATCCACACATAACAATACAATGACGACCTCTCTCACGGTAAATGCCACGCACTAGCACCGTGTACATGGCCAGTATGATTAAAAGGCATCCACGGGATAAGACATTTCCCTGAACGCATACACGATGCTACATTTCGTATATGTGCACTAATTTCCTCCGGTAGGACGACGATAATAATACGGTCCTAGTCTAAACCTGGCCAGACTCTCGTAATAACGTGTTCCGATTCGACATGCGATAAACATTTCGCATCCAAGACTCGGTCAATCATAGACGCCGAGTACCCCAAATTCGGTCGATAATTCACGAAAGAGGCGGAAAAGAGCACAAGCCTCATAACAAGCGGTACGCTACATGCAAATAACACCACCTCGCAAGTACACAACATTTGACGGCCGGGTCGATCAACGCAAAGCGTTCGCCTCCCAACAACGTCGTCGTATGCCCACTAACACATGCAATTAAGCAGTAAGGATACATCCCTGTTCCGATATTCCAGCCTTACGAACGTGGAGGTAGCCAAGGAAATGAGAGTACAAAGCACATAACAAAATAGTGCTCAAACCGTAACAATTGTAAAAACCGACTCAAAGTGGGACATATCAAAAACCGTCACGAAACATGCGATACAAGCGAGTGAAATATCATATAAGCAAAACATTAATGTTTAAAGTCATTCCGTAAATTTATACGATAAATGAACCATTGGAAATATTATAAATGAAAACGTAGACAAGAAATACAAGAAACTTCCAGCAGGTGCCAGCCGGTCAGGTGGACCGGCTGCCGGCCACCTGGCTGGTACCAATCATCATACCAAAAACTAACATGAAAGAGCAGTGTGTCCCAGCCGGTCAGGTGGACCGGCTGCCGGCTACCCGTCTTGGACCAAGGCATATTAGGAAAAACAAAGGAAAAGGCAGCAGTGTCTCAGCCGGTCGGCTGACCGGCTGCCGGTCGGCTGACCGGCTGAGACCTAATTCATGCATAAAAATTACGTAACATGCAAAATTATACAGCCACTGCCCCAGCCGGTCAGCTGACCGGCTGCCGGTCGGCCGGCTGGGGTCAACACCACACGAAATGCCAATTTCACTAAGGATCAACATTTAACAACAATCATCTATCTTCATAAATCATCAATTCTCATATGAATTCTCAACAAACAACAAGTATCATCATCAACACAATTTCTAAGCTTAGTAATTATATTCTAAATACGATTCCTAACATAGAAAACACGTAAAACACGTAAATGATATCGAGTAACCCTTCACCGTTACCTTTTTGCATCTTTACTCTGCGTCAATGTCCTCTTCAATCAAGAAGTAGTCTTTGTCGGGATCTTGGAGGTCACCACCTACAAATAGTTAATAAAAGATGAATATAATTCACCTTGAGAAAGACGGATAATTTGAAAAGCGAGAAAGACGGTAATTTTATTACCAATACGGATAGAGGAAGATGAGAGGGAAAGAATAAGACAAACTTACGTGAATTTGAGCGAGGAACGAGAGAGTTATGACGATTCTAAGGCGGATCAAAAATGGAAGCTAGGTTTTGGGGTTTTCTTAGTGAGGAAGAAAGAGTTTGAGTTGTATGGAAGAATTAGGTTATGAGGGAGTATAAGGAGAGTAAGTGGAAGAAAAGTCACAAAAAGTCAATGACGTCATAAGACGTGATTCACTTGAAATCTCGCGTAATATCCAAATACGAACTCGGAAATTCTAAATTCGACACGGGAAATTTAATTCTAAACTAAAACTAAATTTCGCTGAAAAGTATCCGTAAAATATTTTTACTATAAAAATAGGGTACATTTGCGGGTGTTACATCTACCCTTCATTGACCAAATGCTAGAGAGGTTAGCTTGTCACAAGTATTTCTGTTATCTAGATGGTTACTCAGGATTTTTCCAAATCCCTATCCACCCTGAGGACCAAGAGAAAACCACCTTCACCTGTCCCTATGGTACTTTCGCTTATCGCAGAATGCCATTTGGCTTGTGTAATGCACCTGCCACTTTCCAGCGTTGCATGACCAGTATCTTCTCAGATTTTGTTGAATCTATCATGGAAGTATTTATGGACGACTTTAGCGTCTATGGCATTTCCTTTGATCATTGTTTGAAAAATCTATCAAGAGTTCTAAAACGGTGTGAAGAAGTCGACCTTGTTCTCAACTGGGAAAAGTGTCACTTCATGGTGAACGAAGGTGTAGTTTTAGGTCACATCGTTTCAGAAAGAGGGATAGAAGTGGATCGAGCTAAGATCCAAGTTATTGAACAACTGCCACCCCCTGCTAATGTAAAAGGAATCATGAGTTTCCTTGGCCACGCCGGTTTCTACCGACGATTTATAAAATATTTTTCAAAGATAGCCAAGCCCTTGACTGAGCTCCTTTTCAAGGATGCACCTTTCAATTTCACAAAGGAATGCCTCGAGGCATTCAACAAAATCAAACGTGCTTTGATCACCGCACCTATAATCCAGTCGCCTGATTGGAATCTGCCCTTTGAACTGATGTGCAATGCGAGTGATTATGCCGTAGGAGTTTTTTTAGGGCAAAGAAAGGAAAAGTTTCTTCATGCGATTTACTATGCTAGTAAAACCCTAGATCCTGCCCAAATCAACTATGCCACCACTGATAAAGAACTTCTCGCCATTGTCTATGCATTAGACAAATTTCGCTCGTATCTAATAGGATCAAAAGTTATTGTCTACACTGACCATGATGCCTTGAAATATCTGCTTTCAAAGAAAGAGGCAAAACCTAGACTTATCCGATGGATCTTACTCCTTCAAGAGTTTGATTTAGAGATCCAGGATAAGAAAGGAGCAGAGAATGTAGTCGCTGATCAACTCTCAAGGATAGGAGTAACTGAAATAGGATTACCAACGCCAATTAATGATTCGTTCGCTGATGCATTAATGGCAATTGCGGACTCTTATCCTTGGTATGATGATATTGCCAACTTCCTTGTCAGTCACGAGCTACCCTCCGACCTTTCTTATAACCAAAGAAAGAGATTTTTGCATGATGCAAAATTCTTTGTTTGGGATGACCCCTATCTTTTCAAGCAATGCTCAGATGGTCTGTATAGACGTTGTATCCCCCAGTGGGAAGTAAAAGGAGTTTTAGAAGGATGCCACTCATCTTCTTATGGTGGTCATCATGGTCCGTCCAAGACCGTAGCCAAAGTCTTACAATCCGGGTTTTTCTGGCCCTCTATGTTTAAAGATTCAAGAGACTTTGTTATGGCTTGTGATGCTTGTCAACGAATGGGTCAAATATCCAAAAGACATGAAATGCCTCAAAACGGCATATTAGAAGTCGAGATATTCGATGTCTGGGGTATTGACTATCAAGGACCATTCCCTTCTTCAAATGGAAATCGTTACATTTTAGTCGCTGTCGACTATGTTTCAAAGTGGGTAGAAGCAATTGCCACCCCCAACAATGATGCTAGAGCTGTGATACGACTATTTAAAAAGATCATCTTTCCGCGTGTTGGTGTACCCAGAGCCGTGATAAGTGATCGAGAAACTCATTTTGGAGAAACACTCTGCTTGCCAAGTATGGTGTGTATCACATACGAGGTTTAGCCTACCACCCCCAGACCAGCGGTCAAGTAGAAGTTTCGAACAGAGAGCTAAAAACAATTCTTCAAAAAGTAGTCTCGAAATCTAGAACCGATTGGAGTAATAAGCTCGATGACACCTTATGGGCTTGTCGCACAGCTTTCAAAACCCCGATTAGAACATCCCCCTATCGGTTGGTTTATGGAAAGGCCTGTCATCTCCCCGTTTAGTTAGAGTACAAAGCTCACTGGGCTATCAAAGAACTCAACTTAGACACTAAGCTTAGCGCTGATAGACGATTTATGCAACTGAATGAGCTAGAAGAGTTTCGTTTGCAAGCTTACGAGAATTCTAGGATTTATAAAGAGAAAACGAAGCGTTGGCACGACAAGAGGATAATCAGAAAAGAATTCAATGTCAGTGACCAAGTACTTCTCTTCAAATTCCGTTTGAAAATTTTTCCGGGAAAACTTAGATCAAGATGGTCTGGACCATTCACTGTCACATATGTAAGCAAATTTGGTTATGTGGAAATAATGACTAGTAATGGTGAAAAATTCAAGGTCAATGGACACCGATTGAAACTCTACTATGGATATTCCATTATCGGATTCTTAGATATTGTCTATATAGAGCGTCAGTCCCCAACCAGATGATTTCATAGAATAATTCGTCGAGCGGGACGTTAAACCAGCGCTTCTCGGGAGGCAACCCGTGTTTCCTTTCCTTTTTGCATTTTATTTTTGCTTTCCCTTTTTCGTTGTTTTGTTAGATTTACTTTGCAGATGAAAGAGCTTTTGAAGAATCTATGAAGATCTTCCTTGTCATGTCCAAAAGACTAGCTTGGGGGAGTCCGCGCTGACTAGTAAGCTTCACTCTCCTTTCATCTTTTTCTCTTTTTAACCTTCTTCCCATTGAGCATCTCGTTGCATATTTAGTCTTTGTGCTCACATTGAGGACAATGTGATGTTTAGCTTGGGGGAGGGATTGCATTTTCCCATTTTTCATTTTAGTTGTTTATATTTTTCAAATTTTTGAATAAGAGAAAAATTTAAAATTTTGAACATAATTGAATGCTTTTCATGCTTTGCTTGCTTGTTTACTATGCTATCATGTTACATTTCTTAAACTTAGAGCCTTCAAAAGATAATGATTCAATATTCATTGAATTGTGCATACATGGGGAAGTCTTGTACACAGTAGGCATGGAATGAATCTATAGGTGAGTACGCTTGATCTTGACATTTGGCAAGTTACATATATTGTAAGATAGAACCTCCTTAGGCTGGTACATCTATACCCAGTCTCATTAAGGTGTGATTAGTTCTCTTTGTGATATGTGTCATGTCAAAACGCATAAGTATAGTTCTCATTTCATTCCTATAAGCATTGCATTCATGATTCACTAAGATTTGAAGCCCTTTTCACTTTGAATTACCCCTCAAAATTAGCCCGTTCATACGAATGTTTCACAAGATAACATCTACATATAAAAACAGCCTACCTTGTTGAGTTAGCAGCTAGACTATGGTGTATGGGTGCTCTTTTGAGAAGATTTTGTTCCTTGATGACAAAGTGAATATGGGAGAACCAAAATGTTCAAAAAGTGATGTTATGTTCAGAAAAAAAAAATGAAATAGAAAAATGAAAAAAATTGAAAAATCAAAAAATCAAAAAAAAAGAAAGAAAAAGAAATAAAAGAAGAAGTTGTGAGTATCTCCTCAAAATGTCAATTCAATGTTTAGAAGGAGTTCACTCTTGTTTTTCGTGTGTAATAAGCCAATCCGTTCCTTCTGGCTTTGTTATTCGTATTTTGGGAATTAATCGAAAGTTTGGATTGAGTATTCATTTATCACTGGTCAGTTGCTAGCTCATTCTAACCTTCACATGACCATAACTGTTTATCCACCTTTCACCCATTTCCCAAAGCCTTCTTCATATTTTTTTTTTCGGCTTCTTTTCTATGTGCATTGTGATCTTAGACTTGTGTTTTGAATTGTTTACCATATTAGACTGCGGACACATTTTCATAAGTCGTAGATAGGTGAGTGTCTCAAAAACATTTACACATAAAGAAATCACCTTTTGCATACATCAGTGTTCGAGTGTGCCGTGAGAGTCCATTTGGCAAAAAGATCATGCAAGAGCCGAAAATTCTGTAGTGAAATTCTTTGTGCTGCGCCGTTATGTAAATCTCAGCCATGTTTATGTATCATTCTTGCCCACGTTGTTTTTGGGTTATGATTCATTATGTTTCCAAAGTTTTACGTTGAGATTTGTTTCTTGATGGTGTAGTAGCCAATGCTTGCAACCCTTGTCCTGGTATTGTTTGTTATGTTTGCTTGAGCACAAGCAAGGGTTTAGCTTGGGGGAGTTTGATAAGTAAATATTTGCATGATTTTAACCCCCAATTTAGCTCGGTTTTGTATGTCATTTGTGCTTTGTTAAGCCTTTTTATGAGCTAATATCGTCTTCTAGGCGAATTCATATGTTCTAACCTGTTTTGTAGGGAAAGTGACGTTTCTAAGCCCTTTTTCTATATTCCCGAGCATTTGCCTAGAACCCGACGATTTGAAGAAGCAAGCTTGACCAAGTCAAAGGCATTTCAAGAAGGTTCACTGATTCAAAAGAAAGAAGAAGCAAAGACGATTTCGCAGTGCTCGGAAGATCGATCAGTTAGGCGAAGAAATCATCATTTTACATCAAACCCTATCAACAAACCCGACTCAAAAGGTCAAGGGGAATAATGAAAGTCAAGTCATATGCAAGAGAGATGAAACGAAAGTCAATGGACCAAGATCACTACATACGCGATCGGGTAAGTAGTGTACCCGATCAGGTAAGTAGTGTACCCGATCGGGTATCCTTGCTGTTCCGAGCTTTTGCTTCGACTTCCTTTATTTTGTCCTATATGTTTAATGTATGACCCCTTCCCCACGAAACGTACTGCTATATAAGGAGTGCCTCATCCACCACATCTCAACACACTTCTCTACACACAATTAGAAAAACCTAGATTAGGAGGAGAGAAACCTAGCCTCTCTTCTCTCGTCCAGATCATTTTCTTCTTCCTTTTTGTCCTTAATTTCTTAGTTTATTTCTGATTTCTCTACATCAAATCCTTGTCCTAGATCAATAAAAATTCCATCTTTGTAATCTACTTTATGTGGTTCAAGTATTGTAATTCGCGGATCGACTATTCTATGCAAGGAATTTCTATTATGGTTGTTTATATTTTATCATTGTCGTTGTTGATTGTCATCTAGGTATTCCTATTTTATCTTTTGTTTAATGTCTTTATGTTTCTTATTTGATTACTATTTTCTTTACATGTTATTTTAGATTCAATTTCAATATCATTGTAATCATTTCATTTCCCTAGATCGTCAATTTAGCGCAGTTATTATCGCCAATTAAAGAGTCTTAAAATATTATCAAAACCAAATAAACATGTCTATCCTAGTTTTTATTATTAACATCATCTTAGATCTAAACATCACCATGAGTGAGTAGTCGGTTTTCTAGGGTGTAGGGTAGCCATGTAGGTCGATTAAACAATGATAATTGGATAAAAGAAATTGTGCTTTTAAAGCATTATGTCTATGCATGTTTGGACTATAACGATAGTTAACGATTCCTGATCAAAATCATTGACTAAAATGGAATTCTTTTCCAAAGTAGAAATACGTGAATTGAATAGACAAAGCATGACATGGTAGATTAGACCTAGTAAATTGCCTTAAAGCCTGCTAGACTATCTAATCTATGATTGTAATGAACACATCATTCTTACGAACTCACAATGAATTACTTGCATGTTCTAAATCCAATTTCATCAATATGTTAATCTACATGTGTGAACCTACTTCCCTAGATTCTTTTTATCATTGTTAATTCATCACCTGCTTTATTGTTTTCGTTTTGATTTGCTTTTATTTTGTTTTCATTTATGCTTTTTATTAGTTTAGAAATCAAAAACCCAAAACCCAGATACTCGTTAGATAAGACCCAATTGCAAGACATTTCACATTCTATAGGAAACACCATCTCCCTGAGGATCGACCCCTACTTCCCTAATTACATTAATTTGTTATTAGCCTAGTCCGGGTAATTATCTTTGACCAGGGCTTGCGACAGGCCTGATCAAATTTTGTTTGATAAGTGAATATTTGCATGATTTTAACCCCCAATTTAGCTCGGTTTTGTATGTCATTTGTGCTTTGTTAAGCCATTTTATGAGCTAATATCGTCTTCTAGGCAAATTCCTATGTTCTAACCTGTTTTGTAGGGAAAGTGATGTTTCTACGCCCTTTTCTATATTTCCGAGCATTTGCCTAGAACCCGACGATTTGAAGAAGCAAGCTTGACCAAGTCAAAGGCATTTCAAGAAGGTTCACTGATTCAAAAGAAAGAAGAAGCAAAGACGATTTCGCAGTTCTCGGAAGATCAATCAGTTAGGCGAAGAAATTATCATTTTACATCAAACCCTATCAGGAAACCCGACTCAAAATGTCAAGGGGAATAATGAAAGTCAAGTCATATGCAAGGGGAGATGAAACGAAAGTCAATGGACCAAGATCACTACATACCCGATCGGGTAAGTAGTGTACCCGATCGGGTATCCTCGCTGTTCCGAGCTTTTGCTTCGACTTCTTTTATTTTGTCCTATATGTTTAATGTATGACCCCTTCCCCACAAAACCTACTGCTATATAAGGAGTGCCTCAGCCACCACATCTCAACACACTTCTCTACACACAATTAGAAAAACCTAGATTAGGAGGAGAGAAACCTAGCCTCTCTTCTCTCGTCTAGATCATTTTCTTCTTCCTTTTTGTCCTTAGTTTCTTAGTTTATTTTTGATTTCTCTACATCAAATCCTTAGCCTAGATCAATAAAAATTCCATCTTTGTAATCTACTTTATGTGGTTCAAGTATTGTAATTCGTGGATCGACTATTCTATGCAAGGAATTTCTATTATGGTTGTTTATATTTCATCATTGTCGTTGTTAATCGTCATCTAGGTATTCCTATTTTATCTTTTGTTTACAGTCTTTATGTTTCTTATTTGATTGCTATTTTCTTTACATGTTATTTTAGATTCAATTTCAATATCGTTGTAATCATTTCATTTCCCTAGATCGTCAATTTAGCGCCGTTATTATCGCCAATTAAAGAGTCTTAAAATATTATCAAAACCAAATAAACATGTCTATGTGGGAAAATATCCGTATACTTCCCTTTAAAACAATCAGGATTATAATAAAATTATGATTATAAGATTAATAGTCATAAACAAAAATGCATAATAAGCGAGAGATTAGAAATAACCTTTAGTCCTTGCTTTAAAGGCCTAAGAACAATACCAAAATGATGATATCTCCTAATCGTAGCACCCAAGATAGAATGAGAAATGCCCTTGAATTTGCTAGAATGTTTTTGTGAAAAGTTACTGTTAACTTTTTAATTTTGTGATGATAAGAGATGGAGGCACAAGAGAGAATAAATTAGGGTTAGAAAAAAAAAAAAAAAATTTCTCCTCCTATTTCCTTTCTCACGGCACAATTGTAGTTATTAGGGGAGATATTTTCTCCTCTAATTAACCACTAATGGACCGAAAATGCCAGAGTGAATCTGGACTTTATTTCGGTTAAATTAGCTTTAATATATAATGTGTATTATTATTATAAATGTCATTTGTGTTGTCATGTATTAATATGTCCATACAACATTTTGTAGTGGATACATTAATACCGGTCTGACAACATCTAATATGAAAATCGTATAATATATACGTTAATTATAATTATCCGTATAATTATAATTTGCTAATTCAATATAACATTTTATATTCAATTTACGAATTAACATTTTAATTTGCATAAGCTTACATTATATATATGCTAATTAAATACAACAGTTTATATTTAATTACGAATTACTTTTAATTCGTCTCAGCTTATATTATTTAATCGTTATTAAATAATCGTCTCATCATCACATTGACTAACCTTTTAGTCAAATACACTCACTAACCTTTTAGTCATATAATAGGGCATCAATATGATTATTTTCTCAAATAATCACATCTCTCAAACACATCCTATAGGTGTGACTTTTAGGGACCAGTTGATCACCGCCATCTGTATGACAATAACGTCAAACTTATCTAGCAAGCCCACCGTTATTGATAAACGTTAATCAACTGATTATTATACAAAGTATACCCTGTGAACCTACAGAGATTTATTTATGTTATTGCACTAACTGTGGAGGACACTGGCTCCAACAATCTCCCACTTGTCCGTACAAGTGTATGTGCGATAACCGATTCTCATATCCATAATAAATTTCTCCCACTCAATGTAAATCAATTTGCAAAGTCCGTATTCACAAAGGTCGTAGTTTACAAGTGATCAGTATCAAGAGTGGTTTCCCCGACTAGAGAGTAACTTAACTGATAAACGAATCTTTATTCGAGCATGGCCATGCATTTCAGTTACAGCTCCTCGATTGGCCCTGAGAAATAACATAACCTGATAAAGGTTGGATATTTTCTTCAACTCGAATCTTGCAGATACAAGCGCAGTATGAAATGACCCAGTAAAAATCTACTTAGCCTCCTGTTACGGTCGACCATGAGAAAGAAACCAAAGTCACCCAAAAACTGCCTTTATCTCAAGAGACAATCGATAGTCAAAAGAATCGACTCTAGGAACACTATGGATGTCCTATCCACGACCTGACACCTAATGTTCCGAAACATTTAGGACTCCATAACGTCGTCACAAAATGTCCTGCGCAGTATCATTATAACCCGCATCTGTGATCGATCAGTCAACAGTTTGACTTATGGCTCATTGAACCCACCATCAATCGACGTCACAGAATAATTGCCAGAGTTATCAGCTCATGTAGGCGATTACGGACCAAAACAAATATAATGTAATTCAGTTCACTTTGTGGTGTTCAATGTTGTCAGTACAACCCACATGAAAAACAAAATATAAAACAATACGATGATTTCATAGATAGTTTTATGAAAAAGATACAGGTGTCTAATCCATATAAAACAACTAATACTACTCAGGAACACGTTTGATTCCCATGGAAATAACGTGCCCTTCATGCTTATCATATCTCAATGGTTTAGTAAGAGGATCTGTGACGTTATCATCCGTAGCAATCTTGTCTATCACTATCTCCCTTTGCTCCACGTAATCTCGGATCATGTGAGCCTTCCGCTGTACATGCCTAGACTTGTTGCTGGACTTAGGCTCCTTAGCCCTGAAAATGGCACCACTATTATCGCAATATATGGTGATCGGGTCATCCGATCTAGGAACTACAGTTAGTCCCTGTAAGAATTGACGCATCCATATAGCTTTCTTTGCAGCCTCTGAAGCAGCATTGTACTCGGACTCAGTCGTAGAAACAGCTATAACACTTTGTTTGGAGCTTTTCCAGCTGACTGCAGCGCCATTAAGAGTAAAAACAAATCCAGACTAAGATTTCGACTCATCTCGATCCGTTTGGAAGCTAGCATATGCGTAACCGATTGCGCATAGCTCAGTGTCACCTCCATAAGTCAATACCCAATCCTTAGTCCTCCGTAGGTACTTAAGGATATTCTTAATAGCCATCCATTGTATTTTACCTGGATTGCCTTGGTACCGACTCGTCATACTCAATGCATATGCCACGTCTGGACGTGTGCATATCATGGCATACATGATCGATCCTATAGCTGATGCATAAGGAACCCGACTCATGCGCTCGACCTCTTCCGATGTCTTTGGTGCCTGAGCTTTACTCAACTGCATCCCAGAAATCATTGGAAGGTTCCCCTTCTTGGAGTTGGTCATGCTGAACCTCTCAAGAATCTTATCTATATAAGACTCCTGACTGAGGTATAACATCCGTCGTGATCTATCTCTGTAGATACGGATCCCCAAAATTATTTGTACCTCGCCCAGATCTTTCATCTGGAAATGGTTCTTAAACCAAACTTTTACCGAAGTTAAGAGAGGTATGTCATTCCCAATCAAGAGTATGTCGTCAACATACAATATTAGGAAGACAATCTTGCTCCCACTCGACTTGATATATAAGCATGGTTTCTCTACCGATTGAGTAAATCCATTCTCTTTTATCACCTGGTCAAAACGATGATTCCAACTCCGAGAAGCCTGCTTAAATCCATAGATGGAACGCTTAAGCTTGCATACCTTCTTAGGATTTTTAGGATCAATGAAACCTTCGGGTTGTACTATGTACAACTCCTCCTCCAAATAACCGTTTAAGAAGACGGTTTTCACATCCATCTGCCAAAATTCATAGTCATGAAAAGCGGCAATCGCTAAGATTATCCGAATGGAACGCAGCCTTACTACGGGTGCAAAAATTTCATCATAGTGCAATCCTTGCACTTGAGTGAAACCCTTTGCCACTAGTCGTGCCTTGTAGGTATCTGGTTGTCCTTCTACAGAATGCTTTATTTTGTAAAGCCATTTGCACTAAAGAGGCCGAACCTTATCAGGTAAGTCAACCAGATCCCATACGTCATTCTCATACATAGAGTCCATCTCGGATTGCATGGCGTCAAGCCATAGCTTCGAGTCGGAACATGTCATGGCACCTTTATAGGTAGCGGGTTCGTTACTCTCTAGAAGTAAAACGTCATCTCTCCCATTCTCATCAACCATACCAATGTATCTGTCTGGAGGAATGGAGACTCTACCTGACCTTCTAGGTTCCTCAGGAATATTTACCGCAGCCGATGATGAAGGAACAGTTTCCTCCATTGGTTGCTCGGTTGTTGGTTCTTGAATCTCCGACAGATCGAAGGTTCCATTACTTGTCCTATTCTCGAGAAATTCTTTCTCTAAGAACGTCGCACTAGCCGCAACAAAAACGCGATGTTCGGTAGGCGAGTAAAAGTAATGACCAAACATCCCTTTTGGATAACCAATAAAGTATGTCTTGACCGATCGTGGGCCGAGCTTATCGTCAGGTCTCCATTTGAAATAAGCCTCGCAGCCCCAAACCCGAATAAAGGACAAGTTAGGGACCGTTCCCTTCCATAATTCATATGGAGTCTTGTCTAAAGCTTTAGACGGACTTCGGTTAAGTATTAGAGCAGCTGACAATAGAGCATATCCCCATAATGAGTCAGGCACAACCGTGTGACTCATTGATGCGTGTCGTTATACATCAAAAATAAAACCTAAGTCAACTAACTAAGAAGATAGCGGAAGTAAGGTCGATCTCCACAGGGAGGAAACTAATTAACTGAAATCTAAATCTGCAAGTAACAAACTTGGGTTTTGAAATTGGTTTAACTAACTAAATAAGATTAAAGGAAAGAGAAATAAAGGAAGAAAGTAATATGAAATAAATCAGATAAAGAGAGAATATGCTAGGATTCGGTCTACTGCAGTATCGGCATCTACGGGTCAACTAAGTCAGTCAATCTTATTCATGAGAAGAGCAATGGCTTTCTCCTCTCGGTCTCAAACCACCCTAGGGATTTTCCTAATTAACTCGGAGTCACCTATCAATTCTAAGCAAGCCTTCCCTTCCAATCTCTCGATCCAGGTCGGGGTTAACTACCTAGCCTAGTCTCCTGCGTGCACTCATTCGACTAAACCTCAATTAAATTGCTTAAGCTGATTCTCACGACTAACTAAAAAAATCTCTCCTGACATGCCTCTACTACAGCTTCCCTCATCCCAACATACAAGAGAATTAGCTACTCATATTATTAACGATGCTAACTAAGACGATTAAACATATGATGATAGACATAATAAAATCACAATTAACAAGCATAAGAATAATAAAGTAGTAATTAAGAAGAGAAAACAGTAATTAAGACTAAAGGTTAAGAAGTAAAGAGAGAAAAGAAGAAAGGAGTTTACAATCTTAGAAAATCCGGCGTAAAGAACAAATCCTACGTCGATAAACCCGAATGCAAACCAAAGATAAAGTTCAGAAACTAATGGAAGATTAATGCTAATGATTCCGAACCCTAATGGTTCTGAGTCCTAATGACTCCCAATCTGAAGCTTATGACGACGAATAAGAGTTTATATAATGCAAAACACGACTCTTAAACCCTAATTAAGCTATGGACTTAAGGCCCATGATAGATTCTACTCGATCGAGGGAAATAACCACTCGATCGAGGACTTTATTGGAGGAAATCACTCGATCGAGTGCTTATTTCCCTCGATCGAGCAACTTTTCAGCTGCTATCACTCGATCGAGCACAGGACAGCTCGATCGAGGTCTTTTCTCTTCAACGCCCCTCGATCGACCAAATATATAATCGATCGAGGTCTTTTGGCCTAGCGTGCAGTGTTGGACATGGCTTTGGACTTGATAGCGAGCGGTTTCACGCTTTCCCATGCAAGAGCTTCTGTTCCGCTCCTTCCATTCTCCTAAATGCATGCAAAGTGGACTGTTTCGGCTCGGTTTCTGCTACTATGCAGCTTGTACCTACAAAATAGTAATGAAAGTACAAAGTAGCCAAATAGGGGCATATGGCGATATAATATCACCTAAATGACATATAAATGCGTGCATAAATGGAATAGAAAGTCTATATAAAATACACGCATCAAACTTCCCCAAACTAAACCTTTGCTTGTCCTCAAGCAAACTAAATGCAACTATATGGAACAAAATAAACCTAGGGGAATGGAGTAAGTCTCAGAGCTAGCTACAAGTCAATATTAAACAGTTTAATGCACTCATTCAATCGCTACAAAGCTTAATACGAAAGTGAACGAATTTATACAATCTTGGAAATAAATTAGACTTTCGACCTTGCAAGACTCAACCAAATTTGGACTCTCACGGGTCACTCTTCTCTCAACAAGCAAATGGTAAGTAAATATGTATAAGAAAGAGAGAAGAAAATATAGTCACTCACCTAGACTACGACCGACACAACATGCATTGCTAACTAATATGAAAGATGATTTCAAGCACCGTACACACGCATAACCACCGTTCAAGGACAATCACATGCCGAACAATTGCAAAAATATGGATATGTGAGGCTAATTGGTAAGAAGGGCAAAACAAATAATGGAAATGTGAGGGTAAATAGCCAAGCTAGTTCCTAACAAAACCGCAATAGAACTCGTTCCATTCTTCCAACTATCAAAATTAAGCTCGATGCCTTAACAAATCTAGGCATAAACAACACAAATCCCAAATAACACCTCAACAAAATAATGATAAGCACAGGAGGTGTAAACAACAAAACATCAGCCAATTATTTTTTCAATATATATTTTCATTTTTTCCATTTTCTTTTCTTTTCTTTTCTTTCTTGGCTGACTGAGGAAAAACCTCTCGATCGAGCATAATAAATCACTCGATCGAGGCACAAAAACACAAACTCTGCTCGATCGAGCTAAACAAAGTACTCGATCGACTCACAATCAACACTTCTCTTCTTTTTCTCGCAAATACCCACTCCAATCAATGAAAACGAGCCAAAACTGACGCAATGACATAAAATACCTCGACTACTAAACTAGCTCAGCAAAAGTAGGCTTAATTTAGGATGTAGTTAAGGGCAACAGGCAGATATGGCTTTATGTGGAGTTAATTGGGTAAAATGAGGAAAAGGGAGATGCAAATATTCTCAAAACACGTAATACCGACCACAAACCCAATGCGTGCAGGCAATAAGAAATCAAAATTCATATACAAGCAAATGACACGAGATGTGGGGAGTAACTACTCTCATTCCTAGATGAACTGGTCATGGATGTCACCAGTTATAGGTTCTAAAATCTCAGAATATATAAGTAGTTTGCCAAAATGTTGAGTCAAGTCAAATAATCAAATTAAATTCCAAGACAAAATTCAATAGTTCACTATTTTGATTTCACTAAGTAACTCAAGAAAGGTGCAAAAAATAGCAAAAAATAAACTTGTAGTGCAATTTCATCATGAACAAGACTCCAATCCGACTCAACTATATGCAAAAATAAACGTGATATTTTTGATTTTTTTGAATTTTTTAATTAACATGAATTGTAAACGTGAATGCAATACAAATGCAAATACAGACGCAAAAGGATGTAAAACACTTCCCCAAACCAAAACAGACAATGTCCTCATTGGCTATAGCACAAAGCATATAAGGGAAAGGGAAAAAAAAACAACCTAATACATGTTCCTAATGAATGAAATATATATGAAGAATGGAAAAACAAAAGGAACAGAAACAACTCACAAAACAAAGCTTCCCCAAACCAGCATCAAACTGGGGAACTAACATCACCGTCTCCCATCAGTTGCCTCTGTCCACAATTAATTTGGATACTAACACGAATTGCAGGTAAGATTATGCAGAAAAATTGAAAGATGAAGAACAAAAGGGGAATTGGGATCGAGTAAATTGAAAGGGGATCGAAGACTTCTCTTATAAAGGTTAGTTCGCTCGATCGAGTAAAAATTCTACTCGATCGAGGACCTTTGTCAGACAGGACTGCTCGATCGAGTAGTTCTGGTTTACTCGATCGAGTGGTCTTCTTTTGATGACCCTCAGTTTACTCGTTTGTTTTGATTTCCCCTCGATCGAATTACATGCCACTCGATCGACATCTTTTTCCTTCGTCATGTGGCGATTGATTTCTGCTTCACTTTCCTGCAAAAACAATACAAACCGATACCCAAAGAAATACCAAAAGATAGTCTAGCAGGAAAAATAAATTGTCTAAACTACGGATTATCACGTAGTAGTCTAATTGTCTAACGAAGACGCAACAGATTGTTTTTACAAGTTGCACGGGGTTGCAAACCCGGCTAGTAACCAAATAGTTCCGTGACAAGGCCACCGTCAGGCCTTTGACTTACGGAAGTACCCTCAGCTGTGGTAATTTCTGACTTCTTTTTCCACAATCCCTGGGGTATACGTGCAACGGTGGGCTCGGAGTGACTAACAATGTTAGGCATCTTCGCTGTCACGGTAGTCTCAACAGTCGAATCTTCCATGAAAATAAAACTGTCGAAGACGGAATCAGGAGTACTCAAGTCTTCCTCCTGAAGAGTCTTATCTATCCTTCTCTACCTGCGCATACACACCTAGAGAGAAAAGATAAGAACAGTCTTAAGGAATTAGAAATTCCTTAAGACGAGACAGAAATAAATAACAGAAAATTAAATTGCCTCCCCGGCAACGGCGCCAAAATTTGATGCGTGTCGTTATACACCAAAAATAAAACCTAATTCAACTAACTAAGAAGATAGCGGAAGTAGGGTCGATCTCCACAGGGAGGAAACTAATTAACTGAAATCTAAATCTGCAAGTAACAAACTGGGGTTTTTAAATTGGTTTAACTAACTAAATAAGATTAAAGGAAAGAGAAATAAAGGAAGAAAGTAATATGAAATAAATCAGATAAAGAGAGAATATGCTAGGATTCGGTCTACTGCAGTATCGGCATCTACGGGTCAACTAAGTCAGTCAATCTTATTAATGAGAAGAGCAATGGCTTTCTCCTCTCGGTCTCAAACCGCCCTAGGGATTTTCCTAATTAACTCTCGTCCTCTTAGGAGTCACCTATCAATTCTAAGCAAGCCTTCCCTTCCAATCTCTCGATCCAGGTCGGGGTTAACTACCTAGCCTAGTCTCATGCGTGCACTCATTCGACTAAACCTCAATTAAATTGCTTAAACTGGTTCTCACGACTAACTAAAATAATCTCTCCTAACATGCCTCTACTACAGCTTCCCTCATCCCAACATACAAGAGAATTAGCTACTCATGTTATTAACGATGCTAACAAAGACGATTGAATATATGACATTAGACATAATAAAATCGTGGTTAAAAAGCATGAACAATAACGCAGCAGTAATTAGGAAGAGTAAACAATGATTAAGACTAAGGGTTAAGAGTAAAAGAGAGAAAAGAGGAAAGGAGTTTACAATCTTAGCAAATCCGGCGTAAAGAACAAATACTACGTCGATAAACCCGAATGCAAAGCAAAGATAAAGTTCAGAAACTAATGGAAGATTAATGCTAATGATTCCGAACCCTAATGGTTCTGAGTCCTAATGACTCCGAATCTGAATGTCTAACTAATGACGTAAATAAGAGTTTATATAATGCAAAACACGACTCTTAAACCCTAATTAAGCTACGGACTTAAGGCCCATGATAGATTCTACTCGATCGAGGGAAATAACCACTCGATCGAGGACTTTATTAGAGGAAATCACTCGATCGAGTAATAATTCTACTCGATCGAGTAACTTCTTCAGCAGCTACTACTCGATCGAGCACAAGACAGCTCGATCGAGGTCTTTCTTCCTTCAACTCTTCTCAATCGACCAAATATATAATCGATCGAGGTCTTTTGGCTTGGCACATAGTGTTGGACATGGCTTTAGACTTGATTACGAGCGGTTTCACGCTTTCCTATGCAAGAGCTTCTGTTCCGTTCCTTCCATTCTCCTAAATGCATGCAAAGTGGACTGTTTTGGCTCTGTTTCTGCTACTATGCATCTTGTACCTACAAAATAGTAATGAAAGTACAAAGTAGCCAAATAGGGCATATGGCGATATAATATCACCTAAATGACATAGAAATGCGTGCAATAAATGAACTAGAAAGTCTATATAAAATACACGCATCAAACTTCCCCAAACTAAACCTTTGCTTGTCCTCAAGCAAACTAAATGCAGCTATATGGAACAAAATAAACCTAGGGGAATGGAGCAAGTCTCAGAGCTAACTACAACTCAATATTAAACAGTTTAATGCACTCGATCAATCGCTACAAAGCTTAATACGAAAGTGAACGAATTTATACAATCTTGGAGATAAATTAAACTTTCGACCTTGCAAGACTCAACCAAATTCGGACTCTCACAGGTCACTCTTCTCTCAACAAGCAAATGGTAAGTAAATATGTATGAGAAAGAGAGAAGAAAATATAGCCACTCACCTAGACTACGACCGACACAACATGCATTGCTAACTAATATGAAAGATGATTTCAAGCACCGTACACACGCATAACCACCGTTCAAGGACAATCACGTGCCGAACATTTGCAAAAATAAGGATATGTGAGGCTAATTGGTAAGAAAGGGCAAAACAAATAATGAAAATGTGAGGGTAAATAGCCAAGCTAGTTCCTAACAAAACCGCAATAGAACTCGTTCCATTCTTCCAACTATCAAAAATTATGCTCGATGCCTTACCAAATCTAGGCATAAACAACACAAATCCCAAATAACACCTCAACAAAATAATGATAAGCACAGAAGGTGTAAACAACAAAACTTCAGCCAATTATTTTTTCAATATATATTTTCATTTTTTCCATTTTCATTTCATTTCTTTTCTTTTTCTTTTTCTTTCTTGGCTGACTGAGGAAAAACCTCTCGTTCGAGCATAATAAATCACTCGATCGAGGCACAAAAACACAAACTCTGCTCGATCGAGCTAAACAAAGTACTCGATCGATTCACAATCAACACTTCTCTTCTTTTTCTCGCAAATACCCACTCCAATCAATGAAAACGAGCCAAAACTGACGCAATGACATAAAATACCTCGACTACTAAACTAGCTCAGCAAAGGTAGGCTTAATTTAGGATGTAGTTAAGGGCAACAGACAGATATGGCTTTATGTGGAGTTAATGGGGTAAAATGAGGAAAAGGGAGATGCAAATATTCTCAAAACACGTAATACCAACAAAAAACCCAATGCGTGCAGGCAATAAGAAATCAAAATTCATATACAAGCAAATGACACGAGATGTGGGGAGTAACTACTCTCATTCCTAGATGAACTGGTCATGGATGTCACCAGTTATAGGTTCTAAAATCTCAGAATATATAAGTAGTTTGCCAAAATGTTGAGTCAAGTCTAATAATCAAATTAAATTCCAAGACAAAATTCAATAGTTCACTATTTTGATTTCACTAAGTGACTCAAGAAAGGTGCAAAAAATAGCAAAAAATAAACTTGTAGTGCAATTTCATCATGAACAAGACTCCAATCCGACTCAACTATATGCAAAAATAAACGTGATATTTTTGATTTTTTCGAATTTTTTAATTAACATGAATTGTAAACGTGAATGCAATACAAATGCAAATGCAGACGCAAAAGGATGTAAAACACTTCCCCAAACCAAAACAGACAATGTCCTCATTGGCTATAGCACAAAGCATATAAGGGAAAGGGAAAAAAAAACAACCTAATACATGTTCCTAATGAATGAAATATATATGAAGAATGGAAAAACAAAAGGAACAGAAACAACTCACAAAACAAAGCTTCCCCAAACCAGCATCAAACTGGGGAACTAACATCACCGTCTCCCATCAGTTGCCTCTGTCCACAATTAATTTGGATACTAACACAAATTGCAGGTAAGATTATGCAGAAAAATTGAAAGATGAAGAACAAAAGGGGAATTGGGATCGAGTAAATTGAAAGGGGATCGAAGACTTCTCTTATAAAGGTTAGTTCGCTCGATCGAGTAAAAATTCTACTCGATCGAGGACCTTTGTCAGACAGGACTGCTCGATCGAGTAGTTCTGGTTTACTCGATCGAGTGGTCTTCTTTTGATGACCCTCAGTTTACTCGTTTGTTTTGATTTCCCCTCGATCGAATTACATGCCACTCGATCGACATCTTTTTCCTTCGTCATGTGGCGATTGATTTCTGCTTCACTTTCCTGCAAAAACAATACAAACCGATACCCAAAGAAATACCAAAAGATAGTCTAGCAGGAAAAATAAATTGTCTAAACTACGGATTATCACGTAGTAGTCTAATTGTCTAATGAAAACACAAAAGATTGTTTTTACAAGTTGCACGGGGTTGCAAACCCGGCTAGTAACCAAATAGTTCCGTGAAAAGGCCACCGTCAGGCCTTTGACTTACGGAAGTACCCTCAGCTGTGGTAATTTCTGACTTCTTTTTCCACAATCCCTAGGGTATACGTGCAGCGGTGGGCTCGGAGTGACTAACAATGTTAGGCATCTTCGCTGTCACGGTAGTCTCAACAGTCGAATCTTCCATGAGAATAAAACTGTCGAAGACGGAATCAGGAGTACTCAAGTCTTCCTCCTGAAGAGTCTTATCTATCCTTCTCTACCTGCGCATACACAACTAGAGAGAAAAGATAAGAACAGTCTTAAGGAATTAGAAATTCCTTAAGACGAGACAGAAATAAATAACAGAAAATTAAATTGCCTCCCCGGCAACGGCGCCAAAATTTGATGCGTGTCGTTATACACCAAAAATAAAACCTAATTCAACTAACTAAGAAGATAGCGGAAGTAGGGTCGATCTCCACAGGGAGGAAACTAATTAACTGAAATCTAAATCTGCAAGTAACAAACTGGGGTTTTTAAATTGGTTTAACTAACTAAATAAGATTAAAGGAAAGAGAAATAAAGGAAGAAAGTAATATGAAATAAATCAGATAAAGAGAGAATATGCTAGGATTCGGTCTACTGCAGTATCGGCATCTACGGGTCAACTAAGTCAGTCAATCTTATTAATGAGAAGAGCAATGGCTTTCTCCTCTCGGTCTCAAACCACCCTAGGGATTTTCCTAATTAACTCGGAGTCACCTATCAATTCTAAGCAAGCCTTCCCTTCCAATCTCTCGATCCAGGTCGGGGTTAACTATCTAGCCTAGTCTCCTGCGTGCACTCATTCGACTAAACCTCAATTAAATTGCTTAAGCTGATTCTCACGACTAACTAAAAAAATCTCTCCTGACATGCCTCTACTACAGCTTCCCTCATCCCAACATACAAGAGAATTAGCTACTCATATTATTAACGATGCTAACTAAGACGATTAAACATATGATGATAGACATAATAAAATCACAATTAACAAGCATAACAATAATAAAGTAGTAATTAAGAAGAGAAAACAGTAATTAAGACTAAAGGTTAAGAAGTAAAGAGAGAAAAGAAGAAAGGAGTTTACAATCTTAGAAAATCCGGCGTAAAGAACAAATCCTACGTCGATAAACCCGAATGCAAACCAAAGATAAAGTTCAGAAACTAATGGAAGATTAATGCTAATGATTACGAACCCTAATGGTTCTGAGTCCTAATGACTCCGAATCTGAATGTCTAACTAATGACGTAAATAAGAGTTTATATAATGCAAAACACGACTCTTAAACCCTAATTAAGCTACGGACTTAAGGCCCATGATAGATTCTACTCGATCGAGGGAAATAACCACTCCTCGATCGAGGACTTTATTAGAGGAAATCACTCGATCGAGTAACAATTCTACTCGATCGAGTAACTTCTTCAGCAACTACTACTCGATCGAGCACAGGACAGCTCGATCGAGGTCTTTCTTCCTTCAAATCTTCTCAATCGACCAAATATATAATCGATCGAGGTCTTTTGGCTTGGCAGATAGTGTTGGACATGGCTTTGGACTTGATTGCGAGCGGTTTCACGCTTTCCCATGCAAGAGCTTCTGTTCCGTTCCTTCTATTCTCCTAAATGCATGCAAAGTGGACTGTTTCAGCTCGGTTTTCGCTACTACGCAGCTTGTACCTACAAAATAGTAATGAAAGTACAAAGTAGCCAAATAGGGCATATGGCGATATAATATCACCTAAATGACATAGAAATGCGTGCAATAAATGAACTAGAAAGTCTATATAAAATACACGCATCAAACTTCCCCAAACTAAACCTTTGCTTGTCCTCAAGCAAACTAAATGCAGCTATATGGAACAAAATAAACCTAGGGGAATGGAGCAAGTCTCAGAGCTAACTACAACTCAATATTAAACAGTTTAATGCACTCGATCAATCGCTACAAAGCTTAATACGAAAGTGAACGAATTTATACAATCTTGGAGATAAATTAAACTTTCGACCTTGCAAGACTCAACCAAATTCGGACTCTCACAGGTCACTCTTCTCTCAACAAGCAAATGGTAAGTAAATATGTATGAGAAAGAGAGAAGAAAATATAGCCACTCACCTAAACTACGACCGACACAACATGCATTGCTAACTAATATGAAAGATGATTTCAAGCACCGTACACACGCATAACCACCGTTCAAGGACAATCACGTGCCGAACATTTGCAAAAATAAGGATATGTGAGGCTAATTGGTAAGAAAGGGCAAAACAAATAATGAAAATGTGAGGGTAAATAGCCAAGCTAGTTCCTAACAAAACCGCAATAGAACTCGTTCCATTCTTCCAACTATCAAAAATTATGCTCGATGCCTTACCAAATCTAGGCATAAACAACACAAATCCCAAATAACACCTCAACAAAATAATGATAAGCACAGAAGGTGTAAACAACAAAACTTCAGCCAATTATTTTTTCAATATATATTTTCATTTTTTCCATTTTCTTTTCTTTTTCTTTTTCTTTCTTGGCTGACTGAGGAAAAACCTCTCGATCGAGCATAATAAATCACTCAATCGAGGCACAAAAACACAAACTCTGCTCGATCGAGCTAAACAAAGTACTCGATCGATTCACAATAACCACTTCTCTTCTTTTTCTCGCAAATACCCACTCCAATCAATGAAAACGAGCCAAAACTGACGCAATGACATAAAATACCTCGACTACTAAACTAGCTCAGCAAAGGTAGGCTTAATTTAGGATGTAGTTAAGGGCAACAGGCAGATATGGCTTTATGTGGAGTTAATGGGGTAAAATGAGGAAAAGGGAGATGCAAATATTCTCAAAACACGTAATACCGACCACAAACCCAATGCGTGTAGGCAATAAGAAATCAAAATTCATATACAAGCAAATGACACGAGATGTGGGGAGTAACTACTCTCATTCCTAGATGAACTGGTCATGGATGTCACCAGTTATAGGTTCTAAAATCTCAGAATATATAAGTAGTTTGCCAAAATGTTGAGTCAAGTCAAATAATCAAATTAAATTCCAAGACAAAATTCAATAGTTCACTATTTTGATTTCACTAAGTAACTCAAGAAAGGTGCAAAAAATAGCAAAAAATAAACTTGTAGTGCAATTTCATCATGAACAAGACTCCAATCCGACTCAACTATATGCAAAAATAAACGTGATATTTTTGATTTTTTTGAATTTTTTAATTAACATGAATTGTAAACGTGAATGCAATACAAATGCAAATACAGACGCAAAAGGATGTAAAACACTTCCCCAAACCAAAACAGACAATGTCCTCATTGGCTATAGCACAAAGCATATAAGGGAAAGGGAAAAAAAAACAACCTAATACATGTTCCTAATGAATGAAATATATATGAAGAATGGAAAAACAAAAGGAACAGAAACAACTCACAAAACAAAGCTTCCCCAAACCAGCATCAAACTGGGGAACTAACATCACCGTCTCCCATCAGTTGCCTCTGTCCACAATTAATTTGGATACTAACACGAATTGCAGGTAAGATTATGCAGAAAAATTGAAAGATGAAGAACAAAAGGGGAATTGGGATCGAGTAAATTGAAAGGGGATCGAAGACTTCTCTTATAAAGGTTAGTTTGCTCGATCGAGTAAAAATTCTACTCGATCGAGGACCTTTGTCAGACAGGACTGCTCGATCGAGTAGTTCTGGTTTACTCGATCGAGTGGTCTTCTTTTGATGACCCTCAGTTTACTCGTTTGTTTTGATTTCCCCTCGATCGAATTACATGCCACTCGATCGACGTCTTTTTCCTTCGTCATGTGGCGATTGATTTCTGCTTCACTTTCCTGCAAAAACAATACAAACCGATACCCAAAGAAATACCAAAAGATAGTCTAGCAGGAAAAATAAATTGTCTAAACTACGGATTATCACGTAGTAGTCTAATTGTCTAATGAAAACGCAAAAGATTGTTTTTACAGGTTGCACGGGGTTGCAAACCCGGCTAGTAACCAAATAGTTCTGTGACAAGGCCACCGTCAGGCCTTTGACTTACGGAAGTACCCTTAGCTGTGGTAATTTCTGACTTCTTTTTCCACAATCCCTGGGGTATACGTGCATCGGTGGGCTCGGAGTGACTAACAATGTTAGGCATCTTCGCTGTCACGGTAGTCTCAACAGTCGAATCTTCCATGAGAATAAAACTGTCGAAGACGGAATCAGGAGTACTCAAGTCTTCCTCCTGAAGAGTCTTATCTATCCTTCTCTACCTGCGCATACACAACTAGAGAGAAAAGATAAGAACAGTCTTAAGGAATTAGGAATTCCTTAAGACGAGACAGAAAGAAATAACAGAAAATTAAATTGCCTCCCCGGCAACGGCGCCAAAATTTGATGCGTGTCGTTATACACCAAAAATAAAACCTAAGTCTACTAACTAAGAAGATAGCGGAAGTAGGGTCGATCTCCACAGGGAGGAAACTAATTAACTGAAATCTAAATCTGCAAGTAACAAACTGGGGTTTTGAAATGGTTTTTAACTAAACTAAATAAGATTAAAGGAAAGAGAAATAAAGGAAGAAAGTAATATGAAATAAATCAGATAAAAAGAGAATATGCTAGGATTCGGTCTACTGCAGTATCGGCATCTACGGGTCAACTAAGTCAGTCAATCTTATTAATGAGAAGAGCAATGGCTTTCTCCTCTCGGTCTCAAACCGCCCTAGGGATTTTCCTAATTAACTCTCGTCCTCTTAGGAGTCACCTATCAATTTTAAGCAAGCCTTCCCTTCCAATCTCTCGATCCAGGTTGGGGTTAACTACCTAGCCTAGTCTCCTGCGTGCACTCATTCGACTAAACCTCAATTAAATTGCTTAAACTGATTCTCACGACTAACTAAAATAATCTCTCCTGACATGCCTCTACTACAGCTTCCCTCATCCCAACATACAAGAGAATTAGCTACTCATATTATTAACGATGCTAACTAAGACGATTAAACATATGACGATAGACATAATAAAATCGCAATTAACAAGCATGACAATAATAAAGCAGTAATTAAGAAGAGAAAACAGTAATTAAGACTAAAGGTTAAGAAGTAAAGAGAGAAAAGAAGAAAGGAGTTTACAATCTTAGAAAATCCGGCGTAAAGAACAAATCCTACGTCGATAAACCCGAATGCAAACCAAAGATAAAGTTCAGAAACTAATGGAAGATTAATGCTAATGATTCCGAACCCTAAGGTTCTGAATCCTCATGATTCTGAATAATCCTAATGACGACAAATAAGAGTTTATATAATGCAAAACACGACTCTTAAACCCTAATTAAGCTATGGACTTAAGGCCCATGATAGATTCTACTCGATCGAGGGAAAATACCACTCGATTGAGGACTTTATTGGAGGAAATCACTCGATCGAGTAACAATTCTACTCGATCGAGCAACTTTTCAGCGGCTACCACTCGATCGAGCACAGGACAGCTCGATCGAGGTCTTTTCTCTTCAACGCTCCTCGATCGACCAAATATATAATCGATCGAGGTCTTTTGGCCTATCGTGCAGTGTTGGACATGGCTTTGGACTTGATTGCGAGCGGTTTCACGCTTTCCTATGCAAGAGCTTCTGTTCCGTTCCTTCCATTCTCCTAAATGCATGCAAAGTGGACTGTTTTGGCTCGGTTTCTGCTACTATGCAGCTTGTACCTACAAAATAGTAATGAAAGTACAAAGTAGCCAAATAGGGCATATGGCGATATAATATCACCTAAATGACATAGAAATGCGTGCAATAAATGAACTAGAAAGTCTATATAAAATACACGCATCACTCATCATGGATCGAACCATCTCAAGCAAGTTCGTTCTCCGTTCGGACAACACCATTCAATTGTGGTGTTCCAGGTGGAGTTAACTGTAGTACTACACCACAGTCTTTAAGGTGTTGATCAAACTCATTCGAAAGATATTCGCCACCACGATCTGAACGTAGTGCTTTAATATTTCTATCCAGCTGGTTTTCAACCTTATTCTGGAATTCCTTGAACTTGTCGAAGGACTCACTTTTATGCTTCATTAAGTAGACATAACCATATCTACTCAAATCGTCCGTGAAAGTGATAAAATACCTATAGCCATCTCTAGCGTTGATTGACATAGGTCCACACACATCAGTAGGTATGAGTCCTAATAGGTCAGCAGCGCGCATTCCAACACCTTTGAAGGAAATTCGGTCATTTTGCCTATGAGACATGATTCACACGTGCCAAAAGATTCATAGTCAAATGGGGAGATAGTCCCATTATCAATGAGCTTTTTCACGCGTTTTTCATTTATGTGTCCCATACGGCAATGCCATAGATAGGTTTGATCTTTGTCACCCACCTTTGCTTTCTTATTACTCACATGCATTATATCTGTGGTTTGATCTAAAACATATATTCCATTCATGGAAACAGCTTTACCATAAATCATATCGTTTAAAGAGAAAATACAGCTATTATCCTTTATTAAAAACGAAAAACCGTCCTTATCAAGTACGGAAACAGAAATAATGTTTTTCGACAAACTGGGTACATCGTAACAATTATTCAGCAATAACTCAAAACCACTAGGGAGTTGGATTACATATGTTCCCACTGAAACGGCAGCAACTCTAGCTCCATTCCCCACTCGCAGGTCCACATCACCCTTTGCGAGAGTTGTGATGCTTCTTAGGCCCTGCAAATGATTACACAGATGAGAACCACAACCATTATCTAGTACCCAAGTTCCGAAACTTGCATGGTTAATCTCAATCATATGAATAAAAGATGATGTACCAACAGGAGTGACGCGGCCTGATTTTACGTCTTCATTATACACGGGACAATTTCGCCTCCAATGCCCAATCTTGTGGCAATGGTGGCACTCCACGTATTCTTTGCTCTTTGTCTTGCCTTGTGAGCTACCGCTAGTCTCACCAGGCCAACTCTTGACCTTTCCTGGCTTTTTGAACTTTGGCTTCCCTACAGCTAGGTCAGCTTGAGCCTTGCCCTTACCCCTACCCTTGTTGTTAAGCATGAGAACGTCCTGTTTCACGCTCCCACTCAATTTCAGATCACTCTCGGTCTGTACGAGAAGTGAGTGGAGCTGATGAAGACTTTTCTTCATGTCATTCATATAGTAATTTGCCCTGAAAAGGGCAAAACCATCATGAAGTGAATGAAGCAGTCGATCAATAATGATCGTCTCATCGATTTTACAACAAGAGCCTCCAGCTTGTCGACATTCTCGATCATAGCAAGAATGTGTGGGCTAACCGCTTGGCCCTTCTGGAGTTTCGCTTCAAAGAAGCGACAGGTATACTCATAGCTAACGATCCTCGGAGCTTTCGAAAACTCGTTAGAGAGAGTGGTGAAAATCTTGTTTGCACCCTGGGCTATGAATCGCCTCTGCAAATTGGCTTCCATTGAAAAGATGAGTACGTTCTTTATCGCACCCGCCTCCATTACGAAATCACTATAAGCAAGTGATGCATTGGCTCCTGCATTGGGGCCTGGGTTAGTCGGTAGTGGCTCAGTCAAGTACTTGAGCTTACCGTCAGCAATGTGCAACGGGAGTATGTGACCAAGCCAAGACACGAGCCATGACACGAGCTCAAGACAAGACACAAACTCAAGACAAGACTCAACATCAAAACAACAACCTACATTCAGACAACACCATGACCAGCTATGACAATGTTCTATTCAGTCCAAGCCACAACCACTTCAAGCCTGCTAAGACAACACCACCACAACCAGAACAAAGCCTAGCCATCCACTTCCCAAGACTAGGCCACAACAAAGCTCAGCCAACAGCCCAACAAACCCAACACAACAAAACAGCCCCCAGCCAAAAACAGCCTATCACTGCTTTTCTAAACAAGGTCCATGGGGCCCCACACAATCAAACAAGCCTAACCAACCCTCAAACCTATGTCTTGGGAAGGTCCTCTACAACTTTCCCCAGGACTTCCCCCCCCAGAAACAAACACACAAAAAGTTAGCTTAGGGACAACTACAACCTGTCCAGGAATTCAGCCTTTTGCAGTAGTTTAAATGTCACTATCAAACTTTCCTATTTTGAACAAACAAGCTCGAGGATCTTTTAGCAGACCCTTTGGCATTCACCCAACTTCAGTTGAGCTCAAGATTCAAGCCTGGAAGTCCACTCCTCCACCAGTTTCAACCTAAACAACCCCATTAAGGCAGATTGTCTCATTAGACTGCTTTTCTACTTTATTGCTTTAATCTGAACAATGTAGCTGTTATTTCTGTTTCTTTTGCAAGCCAATTGTGGCCCTAGGATGTATTGAACGAGTAGGATGTAATCTCCTTGCCTATATAAGGCCATTTCCTAATGAATGAAAGACAGATTTGAAGTAAATTATAAAACTGAAACCTTGTTTCTGTTGCATCTCTTGGCTGTGTGCTTGAGACAACTTCCTTTGCTGTGTGCTTGGAAGTGAGCTTGGGTCCTTAGCTGTGTGCTGGGATCAAGGTTCAACCCTCAACCATTGGCTTTGTGCTTTGGTTAAGGTCCTATCCTTGTTCTTTAACAATCAATTCAAACAGAAACAGAGTACTTGCAAGTGTCTTAATCTTAGCTCAATTTGTCATTGTTTAGTTGTCTTTTCTGAATAGTTTCAGTGCAAATTGGTTATCAGAGCTTTGGTTTGTGAGTTCATCTACCTAACTACATTAAAAACACAAAATACAACCATGAGTGAAGAGAGAATCACAGGTCTTGAAAACACAGTTCAAGATCTTGTCAGAACTGTAATGGAGGTCTCTAGATCTGTCAATGAACTCCTTGAGGGCCAACAGAACAATGATACAAGGGGAGGCAGAGGTCGAGGAAGAGGAGCACCTTTCCCACAAGGTGGAGTAAGGAGGAGACAACCTGTAGATCAGTTTGAAATGTCAGATTCAGATGGCTCAGATCACAATCTTCTCAGACACCAAGACAAAGATATCAAGGTAGAGATTCCTGACTTTCTAGGTAGCTTGAACCCTGATGATTTCTTAGATTGGCTAAGGTCTGTAGAAAGAGTCTTTGAGTTTAAAGGATACACTGATAGAAAGGCTTTTAAGGTTGCTATCATGAAACTAAAAGGCTATGCCTCACTGTGGTATGAAAACATGAAAACCTTGAGGGTTAGGGAAGGGAAAGAACCTGTAAAGTCATGGCTCAAACTGAAAAAGAAAATGAGAGCTAAGTTTGTCTCTAGGGACTACACTCAAGACATGTTCATTAAGCTTACTCACCTAAAGCAAGACCAAAGACCTTTAGAGTCCTACCTAAGAGACTTTGAACAACTCACTTTGCAATGTGAGGTTGTTGAGAAATCTGAACAAAAGATAGCAAGGTTCTTAGAAGGGTTGGATGAAAGGATAGCTAGCAAAGTCAGGCTACAAAACATATACTCCTTTGAGGAAGCTGTCAACTTGTCTTTAAGGGTAGAAAAATTGGGAAAAGGAAAGGCCAGTGCTTCTAAGACACCTTCCAGAACCCCCACCTTCAAGCCTTTTGTAGGAGTTAAGATAGGAGAACCTGTGGTTCCTGTTAAGACTCCTTTCAACCTTGATAAAGGCAAGGCTGTTGAGGCAGGCCAAAGGAAGACTACCCCTCTCAAAAAGTGCTTTCAATGTCAAGGGTATGGGCATTTTGCTAGAGAATGCCCATCTAAAAGGGCTCTGAGTACCCTAGAAGTAATCCATTGGGGAGATGATGAGGTGTTGGTCTGTGATGAGGAGATGGAAGAGCCTGAGATAGAGGCTAGTGAGGAGTTGATAGAACCTGATGCTGGGTTAAGTCTGGTGACTTGGAGGGTGATGCACACACAACCCCAACCCTTAGAAGAAGATCAAAGACACCAGATCTTTAGAACTAGGTGCACCATAAAAGGGAGGGTGTGTAATCTGATTGTGGATGGAGGGAGTTGCACCAATGTAGCCTCTAAGACAATGGTGGATAAACTAACATTGGCCACCAAAGACCACCCTCAACCTTACAAGCTTAGGTGGCTGAACAAGGGGGCTGAAGTTAAAGTAGATCAACAATGTGTTGTTCCATTTTCTATTGGGAAAGGATATGCTGATGAGGCCTTGTGTGATGTACTGCCTATGGATGCTTGTCACCTTCTATTAGGGAGGCCATGGGAGTTTGATAGGGATGCCATACACCATGGGAGAGACAACACTTACACCTTCAAGTATGGGAAGAAGAAGATCACCCTGGCACCTTTACCACCTGCTTTAAAGATCAACCCAAACCCCATGAGTGAGGCTTCCAAAGAAGTCATGTTGATAAGTGAATCAGAAATAGCACAAGAGCTAAGTGAGCTACAACCTGTATACATATTGCTAGTCAAGGAGACTGGGATGAGTATCATTGATATCCCTGAAGAGGTCAAATCTATCCTAGAAAGTTATGGTGATGTCTTCCCTACTGAGCTTCCTAGTGGACTGCCACCACTTAGAGGGATAGAGCACCACATTGACCTAGTGCCTGGAGCTATCTTACCCAACAAGCCAGCCTACAGGAGTGACCCTAAGGCTACACAAGAGCTCCAACTTCAAGTAGGTGAACTACTCAACAAGGGCTATGTCAGAGAGTCCCTCAGTCCTTGTGCTGTACCAGCCTTGCTTGTGCCAAAGAAGGATGGGACTTGGCGTATGTGTATTGATAGTAGGGCCATCAACAACATTACCATCAAGTATAGGTTTCCCATACCTAGACTTAATGATATTCTGGATGAGCTAAGTGGGGCTCAAGTGTTCACTAAGATTGATCTGAGGCAGGGCTACCACCAAGTGAGGATAAGAGCAGGGGATGAATGGAAGACAGCTTTCAAGACTAAACATGGGCTCTATGAATGGCTGGTGATGCCTTTTGGGTTGTCTAATGCCCCTAGCACCTTCATGAGGTTGATGACAGAGGTCCTAAGGCCTTACTTAGGCAAGTGTGTAGTGGTTTACTTTGATGATATTCTTATTTACAGTTCAACTAAGGGAGAACATTTGCAACATCTGAAGTTGTTGTTTGAGGTCCTAAGAGAAAACAAGTTGTATGGCAAGCTAGAGAAGTGCACCTTCATGCAGCCTGAGGTTTACTTCCTTGGGTTCATCATCTCTAAGAAAGGGGTAGCAGTTGATCCTGAGAAAGTGCAAGCAATCAAGGAATGGCCCATTCCCCAAACTGTTACTGATGTAAGAAGTTTCCATGGATTGGCATCTTTCTATAGGAGGTTCATACAAGGGTTTAGTTCAATCATGGCCCCTATTACTGAGTGCATGAAGAAGGGAGAGTTCAAGTGGAATGAGAAGGCTGAAAGGTCCTTCAATCTGATCAAAGAGCTATTGTGCAAGTCTCCAATATTGGTTCTACCAGACTTTAACAAACTCTTTGAGGTAGAGTGTGATGCCAGTGGTCTTGGCATAGGAGCTGTGCTTACTCAAGAAAAGAAACCTGTGGCATACTTTAGTGAGAAGCTAAATGGGGCCAAGCTTAACTATTCCACATATGACAAGGAATTCTATGCCATTGTGAGGGCATTGAATCATTGGGGACACTACTTGAAGCCTAAGCCTTTTGTGCTTCATTCTGATCATGAGGCTCTCAAATACATCAATGGACAACACAAACTCAACCCCAGGCATGCCAAATGGGTAGAGTTCTTGCAATCCTTCTCATTCTCCAGCAAGTATATAGAAGGCAAGAACAATGTTGTAGCAGATGCATTGTCTAGAAGGTCTGTAATGTTGACCTTCATGGAGCAAAGGGTGTTGGGGTTTGAATTTATGAAAGAGCTCTATCAAGAGGACCCAGACTTCAAGCATGAATGGGAGGTACACCAAGAAGGGCAAGTCAAGAAAGGGAGCAAGTACACAGCTCAAGAAGGATACTTATTCTATGGAAACAAACTGTGTGTGCCTAAGGGACCTTATAGGGGACTACTGGTCAAAGAGGTTCACTCCAATGGCCTTGCTGGTCACTTTGGGGTACAGAAGACCTATGACATCTTACAAGATCAGTTCTATTGGCCTAAGATGCTCAGTGATGTGCAAGATGCCCTCAAGAGATGCAGATCTTGTCAACTAGCCAAGGCACACTTTCAAGCAGGCCCTTACACACCACTTCCAGTACCCAACAAGCCATGGGAAGACCTCAGTATGGACTTTATTGTAGCCTTACCTAGAACTCAAAGGGGAAAAGATTCAATCATGGTGGTTGTAGATAGATTCAGCAAGATGGCACATTTCATTGCTTGTAAGAAGACTGAGGATGCATTGGGGGTAGCTGAACTATACTTTAGGGAGGTTGTCAAGTTACATGGGGTCCCTAGAAGCATTGTCTCAGATAGAGACACAAAGTTCATGAGCCATTTCTGGAGAACCTTGTGGAAGCTATTGAAGACTAGGTTATTGTTTAGTACTTCTCACCATCCCCAAACTGATGGGCAGACAGAAGTCACTAACAGAACACTAGGGAAGATCTTAAGGAGCATTGTTTCTAAGTCATTGAAAGATTGGGACCTCAAGCTAGCACAAGCTGAGTTTGCCTTCAACAGAGCTCCCTCCAGCAGCACAGGTAAAAGTCCTTTTGAAACAGTTTATGGCACTAATCCTCTCATGCCTACAGACCTAGCACCAGTCAAAGGAAACAAGGCAAGCTATGATGCAAAGAAAAGAGTTGAGCAAATGATACAGATTCATGAGCAAGTCAAGAAGCAGATTGAAAGGTCCAATGAGTTGTACAAGGCCAGGTCCAAGGGGCCTAAGAAAGCAAGGGAATTCAAAGCAGGAGATCTTGTATGGTTGCATTTAAGAAAAGAGAGATTTCCAGACAAGAGGAGAAACAAGCTCATGCCAAGGGCTGATGGACCATTTGAGATATTGGAGAAGATAGGCACCAATGCTTACAAGGTGGATCTACCAGGAAGCTATGGTGTACATGGTACTTTCAATGTTGGAGACCTGAGTCCTTACCATGGTGAATCAGATGATGAGGGTGAAGAAGATTTGAGGGCAAATCCTTTTCAAGAAAAGGAGGTTGCAACGGGAGTATGTGACCAAGCCAAGACACGAGCCATGACACGAGCTCAAGACAAGACACAAACTCAAGACAAGACTCAACATCAAAACAACAACCTACATTCAGACAACACCATGACCAGCTATGACAATGTTCTATTCAGTCCAAGCCACAACCACTTCAAGCCTGCTAAGACAACACCACCACAACCAGAACAAAGCCTAGCCATCCACTTCCCAAGACTAGGCCACAACAAAGCTCAGCCAACAGCCCAACAAACCCAACACAACAAAAACAGCCCCCAGCCAAAAACAGCCTATCACTGCCTTTCTAAACAAGGTCCATGGGGCCCCACACAATCAAACAAGCCTAACCAACCCTCAAACCTATGTCTTGGGAAGGTCCTCTACAACTTTCCCCAGGACTTCCCCCCCCAGAAACAAACACACAAAAAGTTAGCTTAGGGACAACTACAAACTGTCCAGGAATTCAGCCTTTTGCAGTAGTTTAAATGTCACTATCAAACTTTCCTATTTTGAACAAACAAGCTCGAGGATCTTTTAGCAGACCCTTTGGCATTCATCCAACTTCAGTTGAGCTCAAGATTCAAGCCTGGAAGTCCACTCCTCCACCAGTTTCAACCTAAACAACCCCATTAAGGCAGATTGTCTCATTAGACTGCTTTTCTACTTTATTGCTTTAATTCTGAACAATGTAGCTGTTATTTCTGTTTCTTTTGCAAGCCAATTGTGGCCCTAGGATGTATTGAACGAGTAGGATGTAATCTCCTTGCCTATATAAGGCCATTTCCTAATGAATGAAAGACAGATTTGAAGTAAAATATAAAACTGAAACCTTGTTTCTGTTGCATCTCTTGGCTGTGTGCTTGAGACAACTTCCTTTGCTTTGTGCTTGGAAGTGAGCTTGGGTCCTTAGCTGTGTGCTGGGATCACAGTTCAACCCTCAATCATTGGCTTTGTGCTTTGATTAAGGTCCTATCTTAGTTCTTTGTCAATTAATCCAAACAGAAAACAGAGTATTGCAAAGTGTCTGAACTTCATTCAAATTGTTATTGTCTTAGTTGTTGCACTTTGCCTGATTCGGGCCTTCTTGGATCGTTACTGGGATACGACTTAGACCTTCCATATGCCTTTTGGAGAAGTTGGAGTCACCTTGGAGGATTACAGAATGATTTCTGGTTTGCCGTGTGGAGATAAGAGCTTGGAGTGGCCATCGGTGGCCAAGAGGGTCGACTCGGAGGAGGCGAGACAGCTAATAGGTTGGAACCTGCCGGCAGGGCCGGCAGCTCTACCTTGGTTGGTGCCGAGCTCTTACGTTAGAGACGACTTTGCTGGTAGGACTCCGATGAAAGTGAGGATAAGTATAGAGATGGTGGCTCCTCCTCCTTGTACAGCTGTGCATAGGGCTCGGCATTGGTTGTGGTGGTTCTTGTCTTCGATTTACTTCGGAGACAAGGGGGAGAGGCTATCGATGAAGCTTCTTCCTTTCCTTTCTGATTTGGGTAGCCTAGGTCGCTGGGATTGGGTTACTCGTGGCTTTGCGGTCCTTACTCGCTACATTAGGGCTATGGTCAGGCTGGAGCTGATGGAGAAGGGGACTTCTCCTGCTACAGTCGGTCATGGACTCTTGCTGGAGGTATGCACCTTCCTTTGAACCTTATTGAAAGATCAATGATATTGTTTTGATTAAAAGATCAATATTTGATTTTGACATTTGATACTGTTATTACCCTTTTTTGCAGGCGGGGGTGTACTCCTACTTTCCGGGTTTCGCTCCCAAGAGGACGGAGCTTGAGGCGAGGGCGTACCCAGTTGTGAGGGACTCGGTACTGTGCCGTAAGAAGAGTGAGCGTTGATCGTGCCTGTCGCAAGCCCGAAACAAAGATAAATTACCCAGACTAGGCTAATAACAAATTAATGTAATTAGGGAAGTAGGGGTCGATCCTCAGGGAGATGGTGTTTCCTATGGATTGTGAATCGTCTCACAATTGAGTTTTATCTAATGATTTTCTGGGTTTTGGATTTTGTGATGACTAAACTAACGAATGGCATAAAAACAAATTGAAATGAAAACAATAAAGCAAATGATAAATTAACACTAATGAGAAGCATCTAGGGAAGTAGGTTCACACATGTAGATGGACATATTGTTGAAATTGGATTTAGGATATGCAAATAATTCATTGAGCGTTCGTAAGAATGGTGTGTTCATTACAATCATGGATCAGATGGTCTAGCAGGCTTTTAGTGCGATTTACTAGGTCTTAATCCACAATGTCACGCTTTGTCTATTCAATTCCTATATATCTACCTTGGAAAAGAATTCCACACTAGTCAAAGATTGTGATCAAGAATCGTCAACTATTGTTAAAGTCCAAACATGCATAGACACAATGTTTTAAAAGCACAATTTCCTTTATCCAATTATCATCTTTTAATCAATCTAACATGGCTACCCTACACCCTAGAAAGGTGACTACTCACTCATGATTATGTTTATGACTAAGATGATATTAACAATGAAAGTTAAGATAGGCATATTTAGTTAATTTTGACAATATTTTAGACTCTCTATGTGGCGATAATAACGACGCTATATGTCAATCTAAGAAATGAAACTATGATTATAACGACATAAAAACGAATCTAAATGATACGAATAGAAAGTAACAATCAAATGGAAAACAATAAAGAACAATAAGCAAAGGATAAATTAGGAATATCTAGGTGACGATCAACGATGAAAGTGATAACAATAATAGAAATCCCTCGCATAGAAATACCGTACTTTGAATTACAACTCTTGAACCCAACAAAGTAGATACAAAGATTGAAATTAGTATTGAACTAAGCTAATGTTTTGATATGAAATGGACAGAAATAAACTAGAAGCAAAAGACAAAAGAAGAAGATAAACTTAAACTAGAAAGACTAAAACTAAAGAGAAAACTAATAAGAAGATTATATGAAATATAGGATTAGATTGTGTAAGATAGTGTATGATGGATGGATGATATGAGGGGCTTAGCACATCTATTTATAGTATTAGGGTTTCGTGGAGAAGAGGTCGGGCAATAAATACATAGGTCAAAAATAGGATGAAGGAGCCGCAATGCACGAAGCAGCACACATACCCGATCGGGTACACACTTACCCGATCGGGTAAGTCGTCTTCTGGAAACTCTTGACTAACTCTTCAACTTCTTTCGCTTTGACTTGACTTACAACATCCCCCTTGACTCTACAATCGGGTTTGTTGCTTGGATATGATGTAAAGCGATGAATTCTCCCGTCTAATTGATTGGTCTTCCGACAACTACAAAACCGTCTTTGCTTCTTCTCTCCCTTAAGTTAGTGAACCTTCTTGAAATGCCTTTCACATGGTCAAGCTTTCTTCTTTGAATCGTTAGGGTTCTAGGCAAATGCTCGGGAATATAGAAAAAGGGCGTAGAAACGTCACTTTCCCTACAAAACAAGTTAGAACACATGAATTCGCCTAGAAGACGATATTAGCTCGTAAAATGGCTTAACAAAGCACAAAAGACATACAAAACCGAGCTAAAGTGGGGGTTAAAATCATACAAATATTCACTTATCAAACTCTCCCAAGCTAAACCTTTGCTTGTCCTCAAGTAAACATAACAAACAATACCAGGACAAGGTTGCAAGCATTGGCTACTATACCATCAAAAAAAAAATCTCAACATAAAGCTTTGAAAACATAATGAATCATAACCCAAAAGCAACGTGGGCAAGAATGATACATAAACATGGCTGAGATTTACATAACGGCGTAGCGCAAAAGATTTCACTACAAAATTTCAACTCTTGCTTGATCTTTTGGCAAATGGACTCTCACGGTACACTCGAACACTCATTGTATGTAAAAGGTGATTTCCTTTTGTGTAAATGTTTTGAGACACTCACCTATCTACGACTCATGAAAATGTGTCCGCAGTCTAATATGGTAAACATATCAAAACACAAGTCAAAGATCACAATGCACATAGAAAAGAAGCCGAAAAATGAGAAGAAGGCTTTGGGAAATGGGCGAAAGGTGGACAAACAGTTATGGTCATGTGAAGGTTATAGTGAGCTAGCAACTGACCAATGATAAATGGATACTCAATCAAAAATTCCGGTTAATTCCCACAAGACAATTAGCGAAGCCAGAGTGAACAGATTGGCTTATTACACACGAAACACAAGGGTAAACTCCTTCTAATCATTTGACATTTGTTAGGAGATACTCATAACTTCTTTTCTTATTTCTTTTTCTTTGATTTTTCTATTTTTCTTCTTTTTTTTTTCTTTTCTTTTTCTGAACACAACTTCACTTCTTGAACTTTTTCGTTCTTCCAAATTCACTTTGACAGATAAGAACAAATCTTCTCGAAAGAGCACCCATACACTATATTCTAGCTTCTAGCTCAAAAGGTAGGCAGTTTTGTGTTTGTAGCTATTATTTTGTGAAGCAATTGTATGAAGGGGCTAATTTTGAGGGGTAAATTAAAGTGAAAAAGGCTTCAAATCTTAGTGAATCATGAATGCAATGCTTATAGAAATGAAATGAGAACCATACTTATGCGTTTTGACATGACACACATCACAAGGAGACCTACACACACCTAAATGAGACTGGGTATGGATGTACCAGTCTAAGGAGGTTCTACCTTACAATATATGTAGTTTGCCAAATGTCAAGATCAAGCGTACTCATCTATAGATTCATTCCATGCCTACTGTGTACAAGACTTCCCCATGTATGCAAAATTCAATAAATATTGAATCATTTTCTTTTGAAAGCTCTAAGTTTGGGAAATGTAACATGATAGCATAGTAAACAAGCAAGCAAAGCATGAAACGCATTCAATTGTGTTCAAAATTTAAAAATCTTCTCTCTAAAATCTTCTCTTTCTTATTCAAAATTTGAAAAATATAGCTAAAATGCAAAATGGGAAAATGCAATCCCTCCCCCAAGCTAAACATCACATTGTCCTCAATGTGAGCACAAAAACCAAATATGCAATGAGATGCTTAATGGGAAGAAAGGAAAAATGAAAGAAGAATGAAGCTTACTAGTCAGCGCGGATTCCCCCAGGCTAGCCTTTTGGACTTGACAAGGAAGGTCTTCAGAGATTCTTCAAAAACTCTTTCATCTGCAAAGAAATCTAACAAAACAACGTAAAAGGGAAAAACAAAAATAAAAATGCAAAAAGGGAAAACACGGGTTGCCTCCCGAGAAGCGCTTGTTTAACGTCTTGCTCGACGAATTTTTCTATAAAATCATTGGGTCTGTAATGGACGCTCCGTATAGACAATATCTAAACATCCGATGATAGAATTGCTATAGTAGAGTTTCAGTCTGTGTCCATTAACTTTGAATTTCTCACCATTGCTAGTCATGAGTTCCACATAGCCGTACTTGCTCACATATGTGACCGTGAATGGTCCAGACCATCGTGATCGAAGTTTTCCTGGAAAGATTTTCAGACGGGAGTTGAAAAGAAGTACTTGGTCACCGATATTAAATTCTTTCTTAATTATCCTCTTGTCGTGCCAACGCTTCGTTTTCTCTTTGTAGATTCGAGAATTCTCATAAGCTTGCAAACGAAATTCTTCTAGTTCATTGAGTTGCAAAAGTCTTCTATCTGCGCTAAGCTTAGTGTCTAGGTTAAGTTCTTTGATAGCCCAGTAAGCTTTATATTCTTACTCGACAGGAAGATTACAGGCCTTTCCATAAACCAATCGATAAGGAGATGTTCCAATCGGGGTTTTGAAAGCTGTGCGATAAGCTCACAAGGTGTCATCGAGCTTATTACTCCAATCAGTTCTAGATCTTGAGACTACTTTCTGAAGAATTGTTTTCAACTCTCTATTTGAGACTTCTACTTGACCGTTGGTCTGAGGATGGTAGGCTAATCCTCGTCTGTGATACACACCATATTTAGCAAGCAAAGTGTCTAACTGCTTCTCTCTAAAATGAGTTCCTCGATCACTAATCACGGCTCTGGGTACAACAAAACGTGGAAAGATGATCTTCTTAAATAGTCGTATCACAGCTCTAGCATCATTAGTGGGAGTGGCAATTGCTTCTACCCACTTGGAAACATAGTCAACAACGACTAGAATATAACGATTTCCGTTAGAAGAAATGAATGGTCCTTGATAGTCAATACCCCAGACATCGAATACCTCAACTTCTAATATGCCGTTTTGAGGCATCTCATGTCTCTTGGATATCTGACCCATTCGTTGACAAGCGTCACAAGCCATAACAAAGTCCTTTGAATATTTAAACATCGAGGGCCAGAAAAACCCGGATTGTAAGACTTTGGCTACGGTCTTGGACGGACCATGATGACTACCATAAGCAGATGAGTGGCATCCTTCTAAAACTCCTTTAACTTCCCACTGAGGGATACATCGTCTATAAAGACCATCTGAACACTGCTTGAAAAGATAAGGGTCATCCCAAACGAAGAATTTTGCATCATGCAAAAATCGCTTCCTTTGGTTATAAGAAAGGTCAGAAGGTAGCTGTCGACTGACAAGAAAATTGGCCATATCAGCATACAAAGGAGAAGAGTCAGTAATCGCCATTAATGAATCATTAGCAAATGAGTCATTAATTGGTGTTGGCAATCCTATTTCAATTACTCTCATCCTTGAAAGATGGTCAGCGACTACATTTTCTGCTCCTTTCTTATCCCGGATCTCTAGATCAAACTCTTGAAGGAGTAAGATCCATCGGATAAGTCGAGGTTTTGCCTCTTTCTTTGAAAGCAGATATTTCAAAGCAGCGTGATCAGTGTAAACAATGACTTTTGATCCTATAAGGTAAGAACGGAATTTGTCTAAGGCATAGACAATGGCAAGAAGTTCTTTTTCAGTAGTGGCATTGTTGATTTGGGCAGGATCTAATGTTTTACTAGCATAGTAAATAGCATGAAGGAACTTTTCCTTTCTTTGCCCCAAAACAACTCCAACGGCGTAATTACTCGCATCACACATAAGCTCAAATGGAAGATTCCAATCAGGTGACTGGATTATAGGTGCGGTGATTAGAGCGCTTTTGATTTTGTTGAATGCCTCAAGGCATTCCTTCGTGAAATTAAAAGGCGCATCCTTAAAAAGGAGCTCAGTCAGGGGCTTGGCTATTTTAGAAAAGTCTTTAATAAACCGTCGGTAGAAACCGGCGTGGCCAAGGAAACTCCTGATTCCTTTTACATTAGCAGGTGGTGGCAGTTGCTCAATAACTTGGATCTTAGCTCGATCCACTTCAATACCTCTCTCAGAAATGATGTGTCCTAAAACTACACCTTCGTTCACCATGAAGTGACACTTTTCCCAGTTGAGAACAAGGTCGACTTCTTCACAGCGTTTTAGCACTTTTGACAGATTTGTCAAACAATTATCGAAGGAAATGCCATAGACGCTAAAGTCGTCCATGAATACTTCCATGATAGTCTCAACAAAATCGGAAAAGATACTAGTCATGCAACGCTGGAAAGTTGCCGGTGCATTACACAAGCCAAATGGCATTCGGCGATAAGCAAAAGTGCCATAGGGACATGTGAAGGTGGTTTTCTCTTGGTCCTCAGGGTGGATAGGAATTTGGAAAAATCCTGAGTAACCATCTAAATAACAGAAATATTTGTGGCAAGCTAACCTCTCTAGCATTTGATCAATGAAAGGCAGAGGATAGTGATCTTTTCGAGTTGATTGATTCAACTTCCTGTAGTCAATGCACATACGCAATCCCGTCACAATCCTTGTGGGGATGAGCTCATTCTTCTCATTCTTGACTACTGTTGTTCCTCCTTTCTTGGGATTAACTTGGACAGGGCTAACCCATTTTGAGTCAGAAATTGCATAGATTATGCCAGCATATAGCAATTTCAGAACTTCAGCTTTAACTACCTCTTGCATGTTTTGGTTAAGACGGCGTTGACCTTGAACACAAGGTCTTTGGCCTTCTTCTAAGTTAATTCTATGCATGCAAAAGTCGGGGCTTATGCCTGTGAGGTCTTCAAGTTTATAGCCTATTGCCTTTTTATGTTTTCTCAAAACAATCAATAGTGAGTTTAACTGATTTTCGTCTAGGAGAGCACTCACTATGACCGGGCAATATTCAGATTCATCTAAAAAAGCATATTTTAGATTTGAGGGAAGAGGTTTAAGTTCAGGTTTATGTACTTCTGCCTTGGTAGGAGCATCAATTAAGCTTATGAACTCCTCAACTTCTTCAGACGGTATCTCTTTACCAGTCAAGTCCCTTTCCAGCTCACTGATCTCAAAATTGTCGTTCTCAGAGATATCCTCTAACAATAAAATTGCTTCTAAAGGATCCTCAATTATTGATGGATACAGAGATTCATCGATGATTGAGTCGACAATGTCAAGAAAACAGCAAGGCTCTTCGAGCATAGGGCTCTTCATTGCACTGTTTAAGTTGTAGGTGACCTTATCATCACCTACTTCCAATGTCAATTTTCCATTCTTGACATCGATTACTGCTCCCGCAGTGTGTAGAAATGGCCTTCCTAGAATGATAGGGATTTGCGAATCTTCAGCCATATCCAACACTACAAAATTGACTGGAATGAAAAACTTCCCTACTCTAACAGGTACATCTTCTAAAACTCCCATAGGTTGTTTTAGAGAACGATCTGCCATTTGCAGGGTGATACTTGTGCATTTCAGACTTCCCATATTCAATTTTTCGCAAATGGAATAGGGCATAACGCTTACACTAGCACCTAGATCGCATAAAGCTTTATCAATCGTGTAGCTGCCTATAGTGCAAGGTAAACAGAAACTACCAGGATCCTTCAACTTAGGAGGGGACT
>JAIUZE010066378.1:0-18465 GCA_022085475.1 Heliosperma pusillum
TTTCTAGCCGGTTGATCCAACGGGGTTTGGTCAAACTAAGATCTAAGTCAGCCCCGATTGGACTGATGACCCGTCGCGGGACTAGGGTCGGGGATTTGTCTTCAAGTATTGTTGATATTGTATTACTGAATTAGCCTTAGTAGATATGAGGCGATATGATAGTTGATTATTAATTATATGCAATTAGTCACGTGATAGGATGTGTTCCCGTGACTGTTTTGTTTATATGGTTGGTGTCGTGTTGACTAAGTACCCATAGAGAATTATGGATATATGGCGTCTTGACCATTCTAATTCTAAATGAGTAGCGTGGACCATGACATTGATAGGCTCGTACTATCTTTAACGAGCATATGGAGTTCACAGCTTGATAGCTTTTGTGTCCCGGCTTGGTGGGTTTATATCCAAGTCGGGGCATGGCTGCCTTATCCATTTTGGGACTGGAGCCAGCTTAAGTACTGGCCATCTCTGCTTAGGGGGTCGCCTAGTAGAGTTTCTCATAGACGGTTATGTCATGGGACGGGGAGCGGAATAGCTGTTGTCGCTAGGTCTGATCAGTCTAGGACTAGGATGTTTTCCTACCTTGTGGTATAGCCTCGAGTTACAGAAGTCGACTATTGACTGTGCTAAGAACTTATGCCTGTTTGTAGAAGGATTGGTCTTTCATGTATGTATGATTCTATTAGTTCTAGAAGGTGAGATGCAAGCCGGCTAGGATTGATAGAGTTTGGATTAACGGTTGTTAACTGATTCACATGATTACGTGTTGAATAGGGTTTGAGTGTATCAGGGCCATGTTACTTGGTAACCGCTGAGCCAGCATACCAGCTTCCCTACCTCGAGTTATATTTTATTATCGAATTCACATGATAGCTTTCATATGATAGGTTATATGTTAGTTAACTGTTTCATAACATGAAAAGCATATCATATATGTTAAGGTTTTGTATTTTCCATATACATTGCTTTTATGTTATTCATGTTTAATTAAACTCGACATTTTGTGGCTGGGAGAACTCGGAGTTACTCCCCACTGACTGTGGCTTTCGTGTTTATATTTAATGCGGTCGAACAGGTGGTGTTGCATATTTGGGGTACATGGACGAGCTAGCGAGCGAAGTATTTACCTTGGACCTATATTCGGTTCATAGTTTGTATATTATTGTACACACTTTTATTTCCGTATTTATACGGGAGATATGTCTCCCGTCTTGTATATTTCTTTTGTAGAATATTATTTCCGTTTTGTAATGACCTCTTTTATTTATGACACCTTCGTACTTATTTTCATCTTACATTTATGTATTTAATAATTTTTTTTTCTTTCCGCAAATTTGAGGGTGTCACACTACTACAATTTAGCACTTGGGCCACGATAAAAATCGTGGTGCAAGTGCTAAATTTCCGTGGCTATAACAAATTGCCACGGGAATACCTTTCGTGGCCCAAGTGGACGTGGCTAACTGATAGACATGAGAAAAACAATATCGTGGCGAAAATTAAATTCTTATCCACGACCTCTTCCGTGGCTAAAAATTTATTCCCGTGGCAAAAAATAATTCCCGTTTCAAACGTGATATATAGAAAATAAATTAATATAATGAAAAATATTATTATTTTTTTCACAATCAAGTATTTTCACCTATTGAATTATATAGAGTCGTATACTTGATTTGCTAGTTAAGCTAATTCATAATTCATTCAAACGTCATTTCATTTCACCAATAATACAATTGTTTGCATCAGATAAGCTTCCCAGGAAGTCACCCATCTCATGACTACTCTCACCCGAGCACGCTTAACTGTGGAGTTTTTATGATGAGCTTCCAAAGATGAAAGTTAACATTTGTTGTTATAATTAGAACTTTGAATCCTTTTAAAATGATTATTGTCTTTCAAAAACTATATTAACTATCATTTGAAGATAAAAATGTTACTTAATTTACATAATTTTGCTGAAAAATACATTATTTGGCCAAAACACTTCATTTTTTGATGTTTACTTCCCGGTTTATGATTTTGAGTCATTTTTTTTGCCGAAATCAACAAAAATATATTTTCAAGAAGGTAATTTAATCATGTTATCCTTTTTTTTCCTTAATTTAGGGACATTCTAATTTTTATTTTCTCTTTTACCAATATTTTATTTTTTTGTCTACGCAAATTAATTTCTATAACCATCGTACGTCCGACGAAAAAGATCTAATTGAAATTACTCTTTTTAAAAATTAAAAAATAAAAAAATTCTATTGTACAAATTTTAACCAAAAAGTGGTGACTTTTTGCCAAAAAAAATAAAAAAACTTGTTGTACAATAGAATTTCTTATTCTTTTTCCATTTTTTTAAAACGTAAATAAGAAATTACTCTTTTTTAAAATTCAGTTTCTATAAATTTTTCTTATAAACACATTTACTAAAATAACTATTTTAAAGTACACTTTAATAAAAAAAAGTGCTTGCCGATCAACTCCCAATTTTTATGTTAATCTGTCTTTATTTGAAGTTATTCCGTTTGTCACTTAACCAATTTAAACTTTGAAACGTATGACTATTTAGACAAATGGAGAATAAGTTCAAAAACCTGTTAGAATAAGTCACCTGAATTGCATTTGGAATCAATTTTTGATCTAAGTGTATTTTCCACGAGTAATTTAAAAAAAAATTATAAGTGAGTAATTCTGAATTTACTATTTTCTAAACTGATTTCTTATTATAATTGATCGATTATTTATTCAAAATTTTTATATTATTTATAAAACTCATTATAAATTACTATAATATCTATATTATTTTACACCGTGATCGCTTATTGTCAACGTATTTTTTTCTTTTCTTTATTAATTTATTAATTTGTTGAAAATTATCTTTTATTTTCATTTTTTAGCGTATTTATTCTATTTAATCTTTTTTTAAGCAATGTTTTAATCAAAATAACAATACTATAATATAATTAAACTTTTATGCTAACCCATCCCTAGTACAATATTAGCTATGTATTATTAACAAGAAAATCAAAACTAAAACTACTAGATTCAAGATTACTAACATGATAAATTGTGTAGGGAATAGGTTATAACTACACGGATAATAACCATAATGAAAATGAAGATTAAAACAGAAATAACAAGGACTAAAGTTAAGTGATAAGATCATCAGTTGAGAACTTTATTTAGTCTAGATATGATAATAGATATTAACAACATTAATCGAAAGTGAAATGGAAATTGCATAATTGAAAACAAGATAAAGTAAAGCATAAGATTAGAAATTACCAAAGGAGTTTAGGCAATGAGAAATGTAGATTAAAAAGATAGATTCCTTACAATAACACTATAACAAAACCAAAATAAGAACTAGAAACTAAGAACAACTTCACCTACTTTTTTTTTATTTTCTAGGAGATAAGAAGAGATGAGTTGATCATGTGTTTGATGATGAAAGTGAGGTGCTAGAGCCCTCCTTTTATAGCTGCATAGGGACGTCGATCATTCAATCCTCATCAATATAATCATCAATATAGCAATAAAGATCGAGCAAAGGAAACGATGAGCGTGTAGAACATCACGTCCCAGATCGACCTTAGGCTTCCCTGAACGGGGATGTCAGTTACCTGGTGCCCTTTCGAATTCCCCCAAAAATATCTCATCAGACATCCCCATATGGTAAACCCGATAGGGGAGGTGTTCTCCGTCCTTAAGAGTTTCATTGATTGCTTGACATTGACTTTCATTGACTTTCATGTCCCGTAAGGTAAGTGAGTTGTGGTTAGGGGATGCAAAGTCTTTCCATTTTAGGCCTTTATTTAGCCAAATTCCTTCTTCGGGAATGCCCGTTTTATCACCACACTATCAACTTTTACCAATACTTGCTTCCCATAGCTCCGAGTGTTGAGATGAATGGCAAAAAGTAGGAAAAGTCGCAGAAATCGTATTAGTACCTATAAGACATGACAAAGCACACAACGCAACTACAACACGAAATTAGATCACAAAATCACTATAAATAGTAGAAATAACATGTAAAAGAAGCCAAATGAGGGGATAAAATCACACAAATATTACACTTATCAAATATCTGTCTTTGGATCGAGAAAATTTCAAGTTGATATTTGATCATGGAAAATAAAGCTTAAGCTTTAGAATGAACCTTAATGGTGGTAATGTACTCGATCTTTTGGTGGATTTAGATTTATGAGCTTCATGTTGTAATGCTATTTCGAGAATCGAATTGGTCGTGATTATAGTTTGCTTTTGTTGAGCCATATAATAGTTGCCTTAGAAAACTTTGGTAATTCGTTGTTTTTAAATATTGGATCCTAAAAACAACTTTGCTTTGTGGTAATTAAGATTGGTGAATAAAGTTTGAGGAATATTTTCTTAAGTACAGATCAATGCATTTTGAGTTTTAGATGAGCTAGATGATTGGAGTGGTTATCTCGTCGCCATCTGCTTGGCCGTTTGTGGTTTGGAGTTAGAGATTATTCTTTCTAGAGGTATTATGAATGAGATCAAGAGATTTTCATTGCAAGCCTTGGGTAGTGAGTATTCAGTTGTTATGGATTAGAAAATTTGAATAAGTAAACCCATTCGTCTTGTGGTTGGTGGCAGTTATGGTTTTCTAGATATGATTATTCATGTTCGTTGCTTCGGGTGTAATAATAGTTGAATTAAGGTTGGGGAATGTATTATAGAATCGTTCATGTGGATAGTTGATTGTGGATTATTCCTCGTCGATAGACCTAAGTTGATGCTAGTTGGAAATTGGTATTTGGGTTAATGGCTTTTTACTTGTAATTGTAAAGAATGTCTGTGAAACCTAATGATTGAAAATTTTGTAAGGTGTAACTGATGAGTCCATTTTATATATAGTTTAACTTCCTAGTTTAGGTCGGTTTATTTGATTATTATACTTTGTTTAGTATATTTGTGAGCTAATTACGTGTTCTAGGTGTATTGCTTGTGTTTGTTACATTTTGTAGGAATTTAAGCATTTAGAGTCTTTTTCCTAGCACATTAGCAAGCATCAAAGTTCACTAAGCTAAAATGGAAGCAAGATGGACCATAGAAGGATACTATGAGAAATGACAAGCCCCAAGCATGAGGATTTGTAAAATGGTTTGATGTACAAATGAGAAACCAAAAATGAAGCCCAATTTAAGGAGTCCACAAATCAACATAGGGATTCTCTTTGGATGCTCATGGGATGCCAAACTATGCAATTAACCGGAGAATTAAGGAGCTTAAAGGCATATCATAGGATTCCTCAAGCATTTAATTGAGTAATTAAGCTAATATTCCCGTATTAATGAAACCCCGATCGGGGTTCCCATTCCCCGATCAGGGTTTGGGTTATGTGAGTGCATACGTTTCAAGTGAAAGTCCTAGACCTCTAATTAGACTCCTCTAATTAGATCTTTAAATAACCTTAACTTAATGATTTAGGATCTAGTTATCATGCATGCAAATGTAAAAGCATAAAATAAAAGATAAGACGAAAATATCCTTACATTGGGAATTTTCGGTTCAATATGGGCACAATAAGAACTCCTTATTGTTCTTGAGCATGAAATTAATGGATCATCCTCCATAAAACAACCTCCAAAGTAGAAGGTCTCCTTGTTGCACCCAAGAATCAACCCAAATAATCTCAACTTATTATTAAATAGATAATAAGTAAGACATTATACTACTAATATTATTGTATTACTACACTAGTAATATGGTATGAGTATTAGTTTGCATGTGAGTTTTAGAGAGTTGTTGAGTTAGAAAGAGAAATAAGAAATAAGCATGAAAAATGAAGTGAATGAAATTGAACAATAATTGTTCTATTTATGGCACTATGGCCGGATCACAAACTCCAAAATGAGCTTTATTTTCCTAATTTTATTCTCATGCAAATAGGTAGTGTGTGGGATTGTTTATGATCATGTTCATGTCATAATATGTCATAATCAATATGTTTTAGTGTGATACAGGAAATGAACAATCATCATTGTGTTTTTACACTACAATTTCAGTCCACATGGTGAAATGTAGTCCATTTTGATTTTTGATATTTGTCCCACAAATACTTATAATCATATGCTTAATTATCTTATATAATTAAGTGTTAATTTGATCTTATAACAATTATATGACTCGAATTAATAAATAATATATATATATACTTAACTTTTAAGTGATATTTTACCATTATATCAATATATAATGGGTTCCACAATGCCCCATTAATTTATTGTACAACTCTTTGTAAATATAATTAACTAATTACCTCTACCTCAAAATATATGCATAACCTCAACTAATTTAATGAATTAACGATTAATCACTAAATTATATCTTATTTAATCGTAATAAAATAAGACGTAAAATTTATTCAGTCAGTTATCGTATAATTGACTAATAAACATAAGTGGAATGAGTCCCTAACTCAATTTCCAATAAATAACTCTCGTAACTAAACATACATATCAAATATATGTAATGCTCTAATTAAACTGTATCGTATACAAATAATTAGTATTCTATTTGGGTCTCATCCTATAAGTGTGACCTAAAGGGATCAGTTGATCACCGCCGTCATACGAGAATAACGTCAAACTCTAGTCAGCCGAGCGTTACCGATTTACGTTAATCAACTGACGTGGAGTATCAAAATATACTAATCATGCCACGTATATTCCAAATGAGTTTCATTATATAAATGCACTATTGTGGAGGACACTTACTCCAACAATCTCCCACTTGTCTGATACAAGTTGTGCATGTAGCAACACTATTGTGGAGGACTCGTCCTCCTACAATTTCCCCCACTTGTCTCGACAACTTGTGTGCTACTGATTCTCTTGTCTCTTTTGCGTCACATCCTCCCACTCATCACAAGGTGTCTTTCAGGTCGCACTTGCGATTGAAAAATATAAATAGAGTAGTTTTCTCGATCTGGGAGAGTAACTGTCTGACCGGAAAATCTACCAGAGATCTCTTCCGAGCGTGGCCACGCATTTCCAGTCACTACTCCTCGAGTGGCCCGAAGATGTTAATACCCAACGTGGATGGACAATTCCTGTTGACCTAACATACACTGTATAATGCAGTTCACCATGACCTAGAAGATGCCCATCGGCCTCCTTTCACGGCACGACCTAGGACAAAAACCAAAGTCAATCGGAAACTACACTAACTCAAGTAAATGATCGCCAGTCTAAAGAATCGACTCATAGGAATAAAATAGAAATCCCTACCACGACCATGCTTCCACAATATTGATAAGGGACTCTATCATGGTCATTGCCCGACAGAGTGTCTCCACGGTCTGTCTATGTAAACGACCAGTCATCTCCATGACCCCATGGTGCTGAACCAACCATCGATCGACTTTCAATATAGTCACTTCAATATGTCACCTCAAATGAGTGACTAGGGACAAAACATTGAGTTCATCATGTTCACTAGAATTGGGTTCAAGTTTTCTTTGAACCAATTTGGATAAACAAAGTATTAAAATTTACTCAAAGTAAATAAGGAGTTTTTAATGAAACTCTAACAATGAATGCGATTATCTAATATTTGGAAAAACTGATACGCTATCAATAATTTCATATCTCAAAATCTTTAGCAATTCAGGTACATATTTCAATCCCCATTGAAATGACATGACTATCATGTTCAGCCTGCAAAATCATAGCTAATGGATTAGCAATACTTGCATCTTTCCCATCTTTCTCATTGCTATTTCTCTCACTATTTTATCAGTATCATGGGATAGGATATACAACTATAGGAACTACTTCTAGTACCTCCAATACTTTTGAATCCAAGCTACTTTCATATGCATCATCAAATGATGCAATGTACTCCATTTTCGTTGTGAAATCCGCAATGATAAACTTCCTGGGATACTTCCATTGGATACATGACATTTGTATTTGGAAATGTCACTCCTACTTGGAATCTTTCCAATATTCCTTTCTGTTTGATACTTTTCCAACAGATAAATCTTCAATAAAATACAGCCACTTCATGATTTCAAATCACCTTGATCAGTTTGGAAACTGAAGTTTGTATAACAGTTTACACGCAACTCATTGTAAACTCCAAACACATGAAACATATCTTTAGTCCTTCGCAAGTGAGTCTCACTTGGATTTGATTGCAAACGAATTGTCATGCTCAAAGCATGCGAAATGCCGCATTGAGCATACATCATAGCGTATATAATTGATCCCGCAGCAGAAGTAAAAGGATTCAATTATCATGTGTTCAACTTCCTTTAACTAGTTAAAGATCTTATCAACATGAGAATTTTGACTTAATGCTAATATCCTTTTAGATTTATCTCCATAAATCCAGATATCTAAGAGATGTATTCTATTTCTCCAAAATCTTTCATCATCTAAAATGATCAATATGTCTCCACATATATGACTGATGAAAAACACATTACTCCCACTAAACTTCATGTATGAATATAATTCCTCGAGATATCGAGATATATTTTATGACATGATTGACACACTAATTCCAACTCTTTAGTGCTTACTTAAGTCATCCTCTTAAGCTTGCAAATTAACTTAGGATAATTAGGATCTACGAACACACAGGTGAATATAACATATACTACCTCTTCTAGAATCGTATTTAAGAAGATGGTTCTTGAGATCCAATTGTCATCATACTAATATGAAATGCTGAAATCGCTAAGTATATTCGAATAGATCGAAGCATTAAGGTTGGTGCAAACTCTTTGCCTACCAATCTAGTTATGAGAAAACATCTTTATGTTCATCCATGCAGATTTTGGTTTTAAAGATCTATTTACACTGAAGAGGTCGTACTCCTTGAAGTAAAATTTACCAGGTCACATACCTGACCATCACGCATGGAGTCCATTTCAAATCGCATGACTCTAAGCCATAGCAAGATGTTGGGACTAGAAACAGTCTTTTATAAGTCACAAATTAGAATTCATCACTATTAAGGAGTGATAAAATTCCACCTGACCTCCTAGGTTTGGCATGAAATAACTACTAAGCAAACATTGAGGAAACTTTTTCCCGCCTCATATGCTCAGTTTGTGGCTCTTGAAACATTTTCTCCCTTTCTGTCTTTTAGAAACAATTGAGTTTTTTTAAAAGACAGCACCAGGAGCCACAAACGCTTTGTTCTCGTGATCAACGTAGGAATATTGAACACTTGTTTCATTCAGATAACTTACAAATTAGGTATGTTACCCATCCATATTGTATATGGAATCAAATCAGACAGTTTCAAATGTACTTAATATGGTGGAAAAAGAAATAGCAGGCAAAATAATACGATCCCAAGGTTGGTCAAGTGGCTCAGGTTAACTTGATAAAGACAAAACCATATCGGATAAGGTTCCGTTTCTCTATTCAACAACACCTTCTCTCATAATGTGTGTTAGAGAAGTTAACTCGTGAAACTATTTCACAGTACTTTTGGTGAAAATCAAAGTCAATACTTAGATATTTCTTGTTACGATTTGGTCATAAGTCCTTGATCTAATAATCTTGGTAGTTAACTACCTCTCATTGAAGCTCTTTGAACTTTTCAAAGATTTCTCACAGCACCTCATTAAGTAGAATCAAATACAATATCTAATTAAATCGTCGGTAAATAAAGTGAAGTAGTCATAACCATCTCTGGTTGTGAATGTTATTGGACCACACATAAGATCCTTATGTAATAAGGCCAATAACTCACTAGTTCGATTTCCTTTTCAATAAAAAGGGCACAAATCATTTTGCCTTGAATACAAGATTCGCACACACCATAAGATTCAAAATCTAATGTTTTAAGGATACTAGTCAATATTAGCCTCTTAATGTGCTATACAATCCAGAATTAAGATTAGATATGGGTCACCAATTTTGAGCCTTTTACAATATATATGACAAGTAATTTCTAATTTAGGTCAAGAACATAATTACCTTTGATTGATATGGCATAACCATTGACCTAGTATAGGCATAAAAAGGATACAACACTTGTTCCATTACCAAAAGTGAAACACTTGTGTCGTACACTAAAGCGGATACTATATTCTTTATTTAGAGGTCATGTACATAATAACTTTTTTTAAAGTATACCTCTAAATCAAAAACTAGATTGATCACATTATAACTTTTATAAGTCACTATAAAAATAAAACTACAATAGTTATATTTCCCTTGTAGGTCGACATTTAATCATGGCTAGTCGTCGCACGAATCATTATTATATGCATTGAAACATTGATGAGAACTATAATAGGTATCTAAAACCCAAAAATTGCATTTAGCAAAATAAATGTCAAGCATATAGATGTTATAGGTGAAAGTACTTTTAGGTGTAGTACACCTAATTTTTATTTCTCCAAAAACTTGGGACATATTCTTTTCTAGTGTCCTACGGTGTAAGAATAGAATCATCAAAGGTTGGGTTCGACACCTTGCTTGGGTTTAACATGGCTATTCAAAATAGTCTTGCCTTTTCCCTTCGCCTTGTGCTAACATCGTGCCAACCCACTCTTGAATCTCGTCATATTCTTAACAGTTAAGAATAAAACATCTCTCTTAGAGCTCCCACTCACTTTCATGAATCTCTATTTAGACAAATAGATTAGAAATATAATGAAGACTATTATTCATTTCATTCATGGTTTTACCTTCAAAAGGATAAACATTTCATGAAGTGACTACGGTATTTGGTTATTCACGATTTTAAATAAATCGAATAACCTAGTCGTCCTAACTGATTTGTCCTCTTTTGAGGTAAGCCTCGATAAGGAGCATTATAACGACATACCAAAAATTACAAATATTTCTTTGGAGCAAAAAGATTGATGTACCATTGTTATAAGAAGACTGAAAGTCCATAGACCTTAATTAGACTCCTCTAATTATTTACTAAATTACTTATTAATTTAGTTTATAATGATCTATGCAACATGCATGCAAATATAAAGACATTTCCTCACATTGATATGGAAAATATAAGGGCACAACAAGAACTCCTTCTTGTTGTTCTTGAGCTATAAATATGGATGAACACAAACTATCTCCAAAGTAGAAGATCTCCTCTAAGTTGCACCAAGATTAACCCAAATAATCTACCCTTATTATTAACTAGATAATAAGATAGATATTATACTACTAATATTATGACTATATTACTACACTAGTAATACTTAGTAAATATTAGTATTTGAGAGTTTTTAGTGAGAGGAAGAATTTTAGAAAGAAGTATGGAGTGTTGTAGAAAAGATGATGATTGTTTTATACTTGTTATGTCACTTTCAATAAGTAACTAAAGAGTAAAAACAAGAACAAAAATCATCACCTTTGTAACTACTTCCTAACCGGCCACAATGGTCTAATTAGGTCCATTTTGATTTTTGATATTTGTCTCACAAATACTTATTGATCATATGGTTAATTATCTTGTATAATTAAGTGTTAATTTGATCATATAACAATTATATGACTCAATTAAATAAATAATATGTACTTAACATTTTAAGTAATATTTTACCATTATATCAATATATAATGGGTCCCACAATGCTTAGTTAATTTATTTTACAACTCCTTGTAAATATAATTAACTAATTACCTCTATCTCAAAACCTCAACTAATTTAGTAATTTAACGATTAATTACTAAGTTAAATCTTATTTAATCGTATTAAAATAAGATATAAATTTATTAGTCAATTATCGCATAATTGAAAAATAAGTTTAATCGAATTTGAGTTCTTAACTCAATTTCTAATAATTAACTCTCGTACATATCGAATATATGTAATGTACTAATTAACTGTATCGTATACAAATAATTAGTTACTATTTGGATTTCATCCTTTAGGTGTGACCGAAAGGGATCAGTTGATCACCGCCGTCAAACGACAATAACGTCAAACTCTAGTTAGCCAACCGTTATTGATTTACGTTAATCAACTGACTAATCATATATATAGTCAATAAATATCCCAATTATATTCCATAATAAGATTTATTATGTGGCGCACTATTGTGGAGGACACCTACTCCAACAATCTCCCACTTGTCTGACACAAGTGTGCGTCACCGATTCTCTTGTCTCTTTATCACATCTCCCACTCAACGCAAGGTGTCTTTCAGGTCGCACTTGCGATTGACAATATCTAGAGTGGTTTTCTCGATAGGGAGAGTAACTGTCTGACCGGAAAATCTACCATAGATCTCTTTCCGAGCGTGGCCACGCATTTACAGTAACTTCTCCTCGAGTGGCCTAAAGATGTTTTTACCCAACGTGGGTGGAGAATTCCTGTTGATCCATCTACTGGGAATCTCTTGGCATGAGTTTGTTTTTCCTTTTCTCTGGGAATCTTTCTTTCCTTAAGTGCAGCCACACCATGTCTCCTGCCTTGAACTCTCTAGCTTTCTTTGGACCTTTGGCTCTTGACTTATACATTTCATTTGTTCTCTCAATCTGTTTCTTGACTTGACTGTGAATCTGCATCATCTGTTGTACTCTTTCTTTGGCATCATAGTTGACTTCTTTCCTTATCACTGGTGCTAGGTCTGTAGGCATTAGAGGATTAGCACCATAAACAACTTCAAAAGGGGTCTTACCTGTGCTGTGTGAGGGAGCTCTATTGAATGCAAACTCAGCTTGTGACAGTTTGATATCCCAATCCTTTAATGACTTAGCAATGATACATCTCAAGATTCTTCCTAGAGTTTTGTTAGTAACCTCTGTCTGCCCATCTGTTTGGGGATGGTAGGCTGTGCTGAAGAGTAACCTTGAACCTAGGAGCCTCCAGAGTGACCTCCAAAAGTGGCTCATAAACTTAGTATCCCTATCAGACACAATGCTTCTTGGTACCCCATGCAACTTTACTATTTCCTTGAAGTAGAGTTCTGCTACCCCCATGGCATCTTCTGTCTTCTTACAAGCAACAAAATGGGCCATTTTGCTGAACCTATCCACTACCACCATTACTGAGTCTTTGCCCCTTTGTGTCCTAGGCAATGCCACTATGAAATCCATACTGATGTCCTCCCAAGGTTTGTTTGGTACAGGTAGTGGGGTGTAGGGACCTGCATGGAACTGTGACTTGGCTAGTTGACAGGGTTTGCACCTTTTAATGGTGTCCTGCACATCACCTAGCATCTTGGGCCAATAGAACTGATCATGCAATATCTCATAGGTCTTTTGTACCCCAAAGTGCCCTGCAAGTCCATTGCAATGGACCTCCTTGACTAGTAATCCTCTGTAAGGACCTCTAGGTATGCATAGTTTGTTTCCTTGGAAGAGGAATCCATTCTGTGTCAAGTACTTGCTCCCCTTCTTGAGTTTTCCCTCTGCATACACTTCCCATTCCTCCTTGAAGTCTGGATCTTCCATGTAGAGTTCCTTCATGAATTCAAAGCCTAGGACCCTTTGCTCCATGAATGACAACATCACAGATCTCCTAGAAAGAGCATCAGCTACTACATTGTTCTTGCCTTCTATGTACTTGCTTGAAAAGGAGAAAGATTGCAGGAATTCTACCCACTTAGCATGCCTGGGGTTGAGTTTGTGTTGACCATTGATGAACTTTAAAGCCTCATGGTCTGAATGTAGCACAAAAGGCTTAGGTTTTAGGTAATGCCCCCAATGATTCAGAGCTCTCACTATGGCATAAAACTCTTTGTCATAGGTAGAGTAATTTAACCTTGCTCCACTTAGCTTCTCACTGAAATAGGCTATGGGCCTCTTCTCTTGAACCAGTACTGCCCCAACTCCTAACCCACTTGCATCACATTCTACTTCAAACAGTTTGTTAAAGTCAGGTAAGCCTAGTATAGGGGATCTACACAACAGATCCTTAATGGTTTTGAAGGACTTCTCTGCCTTTTCTCCCCAAGTAAACTCTCCTTTCTTCATGCATTCTGTGATAGGAGCCATGATAGAACTGAACCCCTGAATGAACCTTCTATAGAAGGATGCCAACCCATGGAAACTCCTGACCTCTGTTACTGTCTTAGGTGTAGGCCAATCCCTGATTGCCTTAACCTTCTCAGGATCAACAGCTACCCCATCCTTTGATATGATGAACCCAAGGAAGTGAACCTCAGGCTGCATGAAAGTGCACTTCTCTAGCTTACCATATAGCTTATTCTTCCTGAGAACCTCACAAAGCAAGTTCAGATGTTGTAGGTGTTCCTTCTTGCTTGAACTGTAGACTAGAATGTCATCAAAGTATACCACAATGAAATTTCCCAAGTAAGGCCTTAAGACTTCTGTCATGAGCCTCATGAAGGTGCTAGGGGCATTGGAGAGCCCAAATGGCATCACTAACCATTCATACAGCCCATGCTTGGTCTTGAAAGCAGTCTTCCACTCATCTCCAGCTCTTATCCTTACTTGATGATACCCTTGCCTTAGATCAATCTTAGTGAACACTTGAGCCCCACTGAGTTCATCCAGAATGTCATTGAGTCTAGGTATAGGGAACCTATACTTAATGGTGATATTGTTAATTGCTCTGCTATCTATACACATCCTCCAAGTTCCATCCTTCTTAGGCACTAGCAGTGCTGGTACAGCACAAGGACTAAGAGACTCCCTGACATACCCTTTGCTAAGCAATTCTCCCACCTGAGATTGCAGCTCTTGTGTTGCCCTGGGGTCACTTCTATAGGCTGGCTTGTTTGGAAGGACAGCCCCAGGTACTAGATCAATGTGGTGCTCAATTCCCCTTAGTGGGGGTAATCCACTAGGTAGTTCAGCAGGGAAAACATCCTCATAGGTTTTCAGCAAGGCTTGTACTTCCTTAGGCACTTGGTTAGACCCTTCCCCTACCTCCTTGGTGAGGAGGACATAGACTGGCCTAAGATCATTTAACTCTTGCTCCATCTCTGCTTCACTTAACAGCAGAACTTCCTTAGCAGCTTCAGTTAAGAGTGGAGGGTTCCCTTTCAGGATAGGGGGTAAAGGAGCTAAGATGATTTTCTTCTTCCCAAACCTAAAAGAGTAAGTATTGTCCCTTCCCTGATGGACAGCATCCCTATCAAACTCCCAGGGCCTCCCTAATAGAAGGTGACAAGCATCCATAGGCAATACATCACACAAGGCCTCATCAGCATATCCTTTCCCAATAGAAAATGGAACAACACATTGTTGATCTACTCTAACTTCAGCCCCCTTGTTCAGCCACCTAAGCTTGTAAGGTTGAGGGTGGTCTTTGGTGGGCAATGTTAGTTTATCCACCATTGTCTTAGAGGCTACATTGGTGCAACTCCCTCCATCCACAATCAGATTACACACCCTCCCTTTTATGGTGCACCTAGTTCTAAAGATCTGGTGTCTTTGATCTTCTTCTAAGGGTTGGGGTTGTGTGTGCATCACCCTCCAAGTCACCAGACTTAACCCAGCATCAGGTTCTATCAACTCCTCACTAGCCTCTATCTCAGGCTCTTCCATCTCCTCATCACAGACCAACACCTCATCATCCCCCCAATGGATTACCTCTAGAGTGCTCAGAGCTCTTTTAGATGGACATTCTCTAGCAAAATGTCCATATCCTTGACATTGAAAACACTTTTTGAGGGGGGTAGTCTTCCTTTGGCCTGCCTCAACAACCTTGCTTTTATCAGGGTTAAAAGGAGTCTTAGTAGGAGCCACAGGTTCTCCCATCTTAATTCCTACAAAAGGTTTGTAGTTAGGTGTTCTAGCAGGAGTTTTAGAGACACTGGCTTTCCCTTTCCCCAACTTTTCTACTCTTAAGGACAAGTTGACAGCTTCCTCAAAGGAGTATATGTTTTGCAGCCTAACTTTACTAGCTATCCTCTCATCCAAGCCTTCTAAAAACCTTGCTATCTTTTGCTCAGATTTCTCAACAACCTCACATTGCAATGTAAGTTGTTCAAAGTCTCTTAAATAAGATTCTACAGGTTTTTGTTCTTGTTTAAGGTGAGTGAGCTTAATGAACATGTCCTGAGTGTAGTCCCTAGAGACAAACTTAGCTCTCATCTTCTTTTTCAGTTTGAGCCATGACTTAACAGGTTCTTTCCCTTCCCTAACCCTCAAGGTTTTCATGTTTTCATACCACAGTGAGGCATAGCCTTTTAGTTTCATGATAGCAACCTTAAAAGCCTTTCTATCAGTGTATCCTTTAAACTCAAAGACTCTTTCTACAGACCTTAGCCAATCTAAGAAATCATCAGGGTTCAAGCTACCTAGAAAGTCAGGAATCTCTACCTTGATATCTTTGTCTTGGTGTCTGAGAAGATTGTGATCTGAGCCATCTGAATCTGACATTTCAAACTGATCTACAGGTTGTCTCCTCCTTACTCCACCTTGTGGGAAAGGTGCTCCTCTTCCTCGACCTCTGCCTCCCCTTGTATCATTGTTCTGTTGGCCCTCAAGGAGTTCATTGACAGATCTAGAGACCTCCATTACAGTTCTGGCAAGATCTTGAACTGTGTTTTCAAGACCTGTGATTCTCTCTTCACTCATGGTTGTATTTTGTGTTTTTAATGTAGTTAGGTAGATGAACTCACAAACCAAAGCTCTGATAACCAATTTGCACTGAAACTATTCAGAAAGACAACTAAACAATGACAATTTGTTTGAGATTCAGACACTTTGCAAATACTCTGTTTCTGTTTGAATTGACTGTTAAAGAACAAGGATAGGACCTTAACCAAAGCACAAAGCCAATGATTGAGGGTTGAACTTTGATCCCAGCACACAGCTAAGGACCCAAGCTCACTTCCAAGCACAAAGCAAAGGAAGTTGTCTCAAGCACACAGCCAAGAGATGCAACAGAAACAAGGTTTCAGTTTTATGTTTTTACTTAAAATCTGATTTGCATTTCATTAGGTGAAGGCCTTATATAGGCAGCAAAGATACACTCAGACGTTTAGGACACATCTAGGGCCACAAGGGCTTACAACATGAAACAAAATAACAGCTACAAACTTGCAGAATTCTGACATAAAGTAGATAAAGTAGAAAGTAGTTTCTAAAGAGACAATCTTCCTTAATTGTTTGATCAGGTGTGTCTTGGGTGAAGAGTGGACTTTCAAGCTTGGGTTTGTGAACCAAACTGAAGTAGGAAGGCTCCCAAAGATGTGCTGAAGGTACCTCACGCATTGTTTGTTCAAAAGGGGAAGGTTGACAGTGACATATTAACTACTACACCAAAGGCTGAAATCTGGACAGTTTGAAGTTGTCCCTAAGCTAACTCTTTGTGTGTTTGTTTCTTGGAAGGGAAGTCCTGGGGAAAGTTGTAGAGGACCTTCCCAAGACATAGGTTTAGGGATTGGTTAGGCTTGTTTGATTGGCTAAAAGAGGAAGGTTTGACAAAACAGCTAAACTGCTACATGTAAGGCTGTAACTGGACTGGTTCACTTGGGTTGTGTTTTGAGGGGTGTTCTTGACGTTTTCTGAGGAAGGTTTCCTGGACAAAAAGGTAGTAGACCCTCCCTAGTACCATGCCCCATAGTTGGTTTGGAGTCCCTAAGCTTGGAAGTTGCCCTGAGACCCTCCCCAAGGCACTGCTGCTGGCTGAGTTTCCAAAGGTTTTGTTGGCTTGTTTTGTGAGTCTGTTTTGTGGCTTGTTTGGTCTTGGCTCGTGTCATGGCTACCACTGGCTCGTGTCTTTGTGTGGTGGCTTGGGCCTGGGCTATACAAAGCATTAAGATAGCTTTTGACATAGGGTAGGTTTGGCATTGAATCCTGGTTAGGCTGATCATAGGTTGCTTGTCCTTGTCTTTGAGCATGGCCTTGAACTCCTGTTGCAACCCCTCCTTCTTGAAAAAGATTTGCCCTCAAATCCTCTTCATCCTCAGAGTCCTCTTGATAATGACTTAGGTCTCCCACATTGAATGTCCCATGTACCCCATAATCCCCTGGTAAATCTATCTTGTAAGCATTAGGTCCTACCCTTTCAAGCACTTCAAAAGGACCATCAGCTCTTGGCATGAGTTTGTTTTTCCTCTTCTCTGGGAATCTTTCTTTCCTTAAGTGCAGCCACACCATGTCTCCTGCCTTAAACTCTCTAGCTTTCTTTGGACCTTTGGCTCTTGACTTATACATTTCATTTGTTCTCTCAATCTGTTTCTTGACTTGACTGTGAATCTGCATCATCTGTTGTACTCTTTCTTTGGCATCATAGTTGACTTCTTTCCTTATCACTGGTGCGAGGTCTGTAGGCATTAGAGGATTAGCACCATAAACAACTTCAAAAGGGGTCTTACCTGTGCTGTGTGAGGGAGCTCTATTGAATGCAAACTCAGCTTGTGACAGTTTGATATCCCAATCCTTTAATGACTTAGCAATGATACATCTCAAGATTCTTCCTAGAGTTTTGTTAGTAACCTCTGTCTGCCCATCTGTTTGGGGATGGTATGCTGTGCTGAAGAGTAACCTTGAACCTAGGAGCCTCCAGAGTGACCTCCAAAAGTGGCTCATACACTTAGTATCCCTATCA
>JAIUZE010066379.1:0-47957 GCA_022085475.1 Heliosperma pusillum
ATAGAGAAAATATGGAGTCGGGTTTTGAAATTGTTGTTACGGAATTAACTCGGGTTTAATAATTATATCACGGTAATTAATTAAATATTAAGTTAATTAAATCAATTATCAAAATATTATGTTATTGTAATCAAAAGAAATGAAAATATCAAGGCCTAAGAGAGGGTGAGAGTGCCGTGTGAAATGGTGATAGTCGGGTCTGTTTTGTAAACGATTTGCGTAATTTCCGTTGACGGATCGATAAAGTAACAAATATCTTAGATATTTGTATTAGTTTAATCGAAATAATCAAAAGATCTAATTGTGAGTGGAAAAAGATGGCATGGGCGTGTGACTCATGCCAAAGTCGGGTTTCGGGTTTGTTTCGGAATTTACGATGACTCGGGAATAGTTAAATGATGTTCGGGATTAAACCGTAAAAGTTATTCTTTAAATTCCGAATAAATTCAAAATAATTATATTAAATTATGATAAATCTAAATAAATCTTAATAAAAATAAATTAAAAATATTATTTTTTTAAATAAAATTTCGGTCTTCAAACTTACAAGGCGAGTCGGAAAAAAGTCAACGAAAGTCAAAGTTGACTTAAAAACGGGATTCTCATGGAATCTCTCAAAAATTCCAAATACGAACTCGGAATTTCAAAATTCAACTGGAAACAATAAATTCCACTTTAAAACTTAAACAGGCTGAAAAGTATTCGTAAAATATTTTCACTAGAAAAATAGGGTACTTTTCGGGTTGTTACACAAACGATCAGAGCTAACGTGAGAAATAGTACCACCGAGACATCATGAGACTCGAGATAATAAGGTGCGTCTGGCAGGGTACATTTTATGTCAGTCATGGTGAATGAAGAAGGCATTCGACGGAATTTTCGTTAGGGTTTAATTTGAAGATGTGGTTAGGAAGTTTCGATATCATGTTAAGAGAATTTAGGAGGAAGATATGATTTGCATTGATTAGCCAAAGGCCTTAATAAAAGTACAAGATCCCTAACAATAGAAATTAATAAATTTTAGGCAATAATATAATATATACTCTCTCCTATCCAATTCAATGTACCCACTTTCTATTTTGGGACAATTCATTCCAATATACTCATTTCCTCTATTGGCAAAATGTGGACAAATATACCTTCATTAGAATCTTTTATTTACATAAAATATCATCAACTCTCATCCACTTTACTCACAAAAAGTAAGAGTACATGAGTATGTTTATCATTTTTAGGTGACTTTTCTTATAACTTGTGTCCGGGCCCACGGGTACATTGGTTTGAATTGGAGGGAGTATTTTTTATTAGTCATCGTCAAGTGACAAGTTGATTGAATTAATTTTGGGCTAACATGGGGTGAAATTAATAAACATATAGAGTAATGTATATTCTACTTTAATATTCATCACATAATTTCATGTTAATTTTTTTAAGTGCACATATATTATATTTAAGTTAGAAAAACTAATTTAAATATCAAGTTGATTCTATTATTGGGAATAAAACGATTCTGCTAGATCGAATTTCGAACGACTCAAATAGAGTTACCAGAATCTAGCAAACTCTTACCATTGCTTGCTATACAATAATCACCAATTCTTATTTACGAGTTACGACGAGCATATTAGTCTAACGGTCTTAAACCTAAGCCGGCTCACGTATTATGAATCAATATCAATATATATATATATATATATACATATATATATATATATATATATATATATATAAAAGAGGCTTTTTTCGAGCCACGTGATTGACTCCAACTTTATAGAAACACTTAAGAATATAAATAATAATATAAATTCTAAAATAGTTTACCTAATTAAAAACGAAATATAACATGTAGAGAATATTAGATATAAATAATATATTTTCTAATATCTTATATATCTCATATTCTTAGATAATATTAGATACTATAAGATATTAAGAAATATATTATTTAATCAATATCTATCTATCTATCTATATTATTAAGTAAAGCTTTTTTCGAGCGATAGTAGAAATTCCAACTTTGAAGTTTAATTAGTCAAAAGATAAATAAATATAATTTGAAGTTTAATTGGAGTAGAATACCTCAATTCTTCATTTTGTCTACCATCTAACATCTCATGTGTCTATATATATATGAATATTCCATCTTGCACATCGCTATATTGTATTTGAAATATTCATCCTTTATGTTTTTATTTACTTTGTTCTTTTTTCTTTCAAGTGAGACATAATTATTATTGTTATTTTCATTGACACCCGTTAATTTAATATACGATGCAGGTATTGTGCTACGAAGAACATATTGAAGATCACATGCCCAGTGATGTTAGTGAAAACTGACGATACATGGAGATTTAGAGACTTTCTTATCATAAGATGATTAAGGGTAAGATAAAAGCCTATTACGTACATTAAAATTGTTTATGCTTTTTTTTATATAAGAACGGGTATTTGTTTGAACTATTTTTCAAAAAGAAAAACAATTTATATTTATATTACTTATTAATCTTAACATGCAGCAGATTAGATTGGTGAGATTAAAATTTTGTTTGAGGGAGGTTTAATTCATCAGAGTAAAGTCACTCGAATGTTTTTTTTGGTGCTATGTAAAGTCACTCGGAATTAATATTGTAGAATCTGCAGGAGAACAACAGACTTTACTTCATCATGAAGGAGAAATGGTGAGACAGAGCATGCTATTGAGATGCAAATTGACGGGTTTAGTGGAGTACCCGAGAGTTTCGTTCTTCCAGTTTTTTATATTTAATTCGGGGTATTCGTTTTAAGCTCTAAAGACGGGTCAGGTAGTATGAATGAACAAAATAAAAACAAAATGCATAAACAGAAATAGCAAATTTATCTTATATGGGTTACATCGATGACAATTTAATTATCTTTTATTGTTAAGACGAATAAAACAATGGACAATCTTATTATTCCAATTACTAAAATAATGTAGTTACGATAAAACAATGGACAAATAGATATTATTTATTCTTAGCAATAATTGTATTTGTTTATTTGTCAACGAGTACAATTTATAACATTTTCCTGATATATCTATATGTACTAATAACAACATATAAACATAGTTCTGGTGATGACCTAAGTTTACTGATTAACATCGTTCTTGCCTATCTATTTAGCACTTTAATCCGTCAAAAAGAAGTATGATAAAGATAACAAAAATCTCATTTGTGTAATAATTATAGTGGCATTTCCATCCCAATGAGTAAATAGGTTTCTATGCATCCAATTTATACATTATCCACTTGATCGGAGGGAATATATATGGAGTATGTATTATGAAGTTTTATTCAAGTAACTAATAAAGACATAGCAAAAAGAACAAGCTCTAATAAACAAGTATTGTGATTGTGAGAGTATTTTCACAATCTTGAATGAAATTTCGAGCAAAATTTAAATATTGATAACGGATAAATGGTTTACTAATATAACGGATATATCTGTAAATCCGTCACAAATTTCTAACTGGTCAAGTATCTCGAATGTGAGTATTGTTATTTGACCCAATTCAAATAAGATGGTTTGTCGGGAGTCCTCCCTAAAATTTGTCTTTATTATAATTAAAAATATTACTTATGAAAATTAATAACAATAACAATATATATAAATTCTAAAATAGTTTACCTAATTAAAAAGTAAATATAATATGTAGAGAATATTAGATATATATAATATATTTCTTAATATTTTATACTCCCGTACTATTTAATATTCTTAGATATAAATCCAAAAATAGTTTACCTAATTAAAATGGAAATATAATATGTAGAGAATATTAGATATAAATAATATATAATATAATATCTTATACTATCTAATATTCTTAGATATAAATTCAAAAATAGTTTACCTGATTAAAATGGAAATATAATAGGTAGAGAATATTAGGTATAAATAATATATTTCCTAATATCTTATACTATCTAATATTAATATCTTATACTGTGTAATATTCTTTAGGAAATATACTTTTTAATATTAAATACTATTAGGTATTAGGAAATATATTATTTAATATTAGATACTATTAACAATTAATTGTTTATATAAATATAATTAATGTTACATCATCATGGTTTTGCACCATTGTTATTTGCTAGCATTACGTATATATTATATAAGTATTTTTCTTTCTTTAATTATTAACCTATGATTATTTTAAACTGATGTATAATGTTTTTTATTTAACTTAACTTGGTTTTTGCTTCCTAATTTCGCTATGATTACTAAAGCAAAAGTTAATCCCTTCAATTTATTGCTTTTGTAGAGGTATACCATTTTCTTGAAAATATTTGATTCTTCCCCATTTAATCGTCAAAATTTTTTATCTATCAACCTTATTTTTTACAGGGTACCATATTTCTTCCGTGTAATTTACTATATTACAATTGAAAACTTTAATTTTTAATAGTTTTCATGAAATATTATGTTCACGTACTAATGTTATGCATTGTTTTGTTGTACAAATTTGCAGGCATGATGAGATATTGTCTTGCACTTAAGCGGTTGTCGTATACTATGTATACACATATTTGAAAAACTAACTCTTTAGATAAATTTTAAATGGTTTAAAATATTAAGTTAAACAGGTACTTCATACAGTTATGTCTATCATGATAACGTAATATTTGTTTAAAACTCTCATAATTATAAGATTAGAAATAAAAAATCGCACAATAAAAATTACAAATTCATTGGATATTTTGTAACCGAGCATATGTAAATTTTACATGCGGAAAAGGTAAATCATGATAAAACAAAGCAATAATAAGCACCTTCTATTATATGGTATAAAAAATTTATTTATTTTATTTTTTAATGTCACACCAACGTTTCAAAAGACGTGCAAATTAAAATGACACTACAAGAAAGTGCTTCATTAGCGACGGAATATTTGCGACGGACATAAATTCCGTAGCAAAAGAGACATTGCGACGAATCCTGCGACGGAAATCCAAACCTGCGACGGAGTTGCGACGGACATTCCGTAGCAGAGTTTTCAGCCATGGCGCCTAGATATTTTACATGGCGGGAACATCTGCGACGGAATTTCCGTCGCAATTCCGTCGCATACTGCTTACTTGCGACGGAATTTGCGACGGACATTCCGTCGCAAGTTCAAATTATTGACTGAAATTTCATTACTGGAAAAGACAGGTGGCATTTTTAATTGCGGCGGAATTTCCGTCGCAAACATTTTTAATATATATTGCGGCGAAATCGCGACGGAAATTCCGTCGCAGCAATTGTTGATATATCCGAACAACCTCTTTCTCTCTCCCCCTGTTTCCTTTAATAAAACCCCAAATCTTCACCAATCGTCATCTCACCGGAGCCACCCCCAAGACCACCGGCGCTAACCCAACCCCAGACCACCGGAGCCGCACCTACACCACCGGATCTACCCTATAGGTACGCCCCTCTTTCTCTCGCTCCCTCTTCTTTAAAATGGCTTTTTTCAGATCTACCCTTGCCGGCGCCACCACCCCCTCCCCTTGTCGGCGCCAGCTACCTCCTCCCCTTGCCGGCGCCACCCACCCTCTCCCCTTGCCGGCGCCACCTACCCCCTCCCCTTTCCTCCTTTTCCCCTTTCCCTTCTTTCTTTTTTTTCCCTTATTCCTCTGCCGGCGCCCGCCCTGCCTGCCGCCGCCACCCCCTCCCTGCCGCCGCCTCCACCACCCTGCCCCCTTGCTACACTTGCCCACCCCATCTTTCCCTCTCGCCTTTAAATTGTTATAATTATTAATATAGTATAATTATTACTCCCTCTGTCCCGGTCATTTGTTTACCTTTACTTTTGGCACAGTTATTAAGGAAATGGCATAGGACCATTTGTGGTGGTACTTGGTAGATGACATGTGGACATTAGTCCCATTGGGTGATCAAATTACCATTTTTAATATAGTTTATGATACTATAATTAGTATAGTTTATAATTAGTATAGTTTATGTTAGTATAGTTTATGATACTATAATTAGTATAGTTTATGTTATTATAATTGTGTTTATTTTTATGTTTAAGTTTGCATTATTATTGATTAATTATGTTGTTCATATATGATAGACCTAGTACCCGTTCAAGAATTACACATTAGGTATAATTCTTGACTAGTCCCCGTTTTGGGACTGTCTTTGAATCTTTCATGTCATTTAGGTGGTAAATACTAATTATTTTTTTAATTGTTATTTGACGAGTAATTTTGGTTGACAGTTCCTTTAATGTTCTCTGAATACATATGTCGAGTGAGAAGTCATTCAACATTGTGTGTAACAACCCGGATTTTTAAAACAAAAGAAATACCTTAATAATTAAATAATCCATCAGAGTACAAAGATGAATAGGGGCATGGTGGCGGAAACACCTGACCAATCCGGATCGATACTCAAATCCAAAACTAAACTAATACATTATTAGTAATTCTTAACTTAAATAAATTCCTAAATAAATTATTCTTCTTGCCATAAGTCTTTCCATCCCAAGCATCCAGACACAAGCAGCAATCACTTCAACCTGAGAATGGGGGTCGACAATCAGTCGGGAGTAACTAGATGCTCTCCCAGTCATGTTTACAACAGGCTGAATTATTAACAATCTATAACAACAGACAGTAATCATAAATGACATGTGAAGCAATTTATACAATATGACATGCAACCAAACTTACTATGACATCGTCATTACCAAATGAATGCAACTAGACAAACCCCTAGACCATGAACACTATCTCGACCCAACATGATCCATAGCAATAACGTCACTAATTCAATCAACAAAGCATTGTGAAAAGAATGAACGCCGTTAGAGCAATTAACGAACTGCCTCTAACCGCTAGAGCGTATAACGAACTGCCTCTAGCTGATGAAGCGTATAACAAACTGCCTCCATCGGTGTGGACCGTATAACGAACTGCATCCACTGTGGAACATATAACGAACTGCATCGACGGTACTATGTATAGAGTATAACCACTGCCTATATGTCTAAGACTTGGCCAGACCCTCGATGCATTAACTGTACATGGAACGACACACGGGGACCAGAGCGTATAACGAACTGCCTCTGACCAATCCCGAACATAGACCAAAATAAACAAATCCCCAAAGGGTAGCGTTGGTTCATTCCGATAGTATATAACTGATACTATCGTCATCTATTCAACTAGCAAACAAACAAATGCACAGTATAACTGACTGTACTAACCATTGCGTGAACAACGTCACGACTCAACACAAGAACAATATAACCAACTGTCCAACAATGTGTGAACAACGTCAAGACTCGACTCAAGAACAGTATAACCGACTGTCCAACAATATAGGAATAAGAATAACCAATATGATACGCAAACATAGCGTTATAGTCCAACTAACCATAACACCACACATAAACAAGCACAAGTGACCAAGGTTATCGTATCTTGACCTATAACATTACACCTCAAAGGTCATGTTATAGTTCGAGTTACTATAAAGCCAGACACAAAAGCATATAACATCCAATGTTATAATACCACCAACTATAGCCTTCACTTAACCTTAGTGAAGTTATAGTAACTTCAGCTATAACCTTCACTCAACTTTAGTGAAGTTATAGTAACTTCAGCTATAACCTTCACTCAACTTTAGTGAAGTTATAGTACTTCAACTATAACCTTAGTTAAGCTTGTCAGGTTATAGTATCATCAACTATAACCTTCACTTAACTTCAGCAAAGTTATATTACCTTCAGCTATAACTTTCACTCAACTTTAGTGAAGTTATAGCACTTCAAGCTATAACATTATGCGTGTGAGGTTATAGTATAATCAACTATAACTCTCTTCCATCACGGGTTAGTCCTCTATAACAAATTCACCGAGGGGTCGACTCCACGGTACAAACCGCCATATCACCACAACGAGTCTTTTTATAGTACACCGCACCATAACGTCACTTTCAAAGTTATAGCTCAAATAGGTATAACTAGGGTAGCTTACATGCAAAGTTATATTCCCTCCGTCCCAGTCAATAGTTTACACTTGCTTTATTTTCCCCTCACAAACTAAAGTAAGTGTAAACATCTCACTCGGACTGAGGGAGTAGTTAATATGCTATAACCTTAATGATATAAACCAAAACCCTAATTTCTCAACAGAAGCAAACCCTAGCCTCTCCCACAAGGAGGAGGCCGAAACCCTAGGCTAGGGCAACCTCATGGCCGCGCCACCACCAACGACGCTAGGGTTCGCAATTTGAACCCTAGTTCGCACACCAAATAAATAATTGAAAATAGAATAACAACATAAATATTAAATGCAATTAAACATGTGAATCAAAAGCATAAATAATCACACAAACCAATTAATCATACGATCAATCATTATATCATGTTAATAATTCACTTTCTATAAACATAATTAAAGGAAAACACCTAGTTACCTTTATTACGCAATAAAGACCGCAAAATAATCTTCATCTTCATAAAAACGCCATTAATAAAGTTCTACACGAATCCTCCTCTAAAAACGCCCAAAGAAAGACATCTTCTTCTTATTCTTCTTATTTACCCATTAAATATATAAACCCTAAAGGTAGGTCTAAACCCCATACAATCGAGTCCCTTAAAAATAATATGAATAGAATATATTGTAGAGGTAAGAGCCAGGATTGTAAATATATAATTTATATTTGATTTGGATGAAGAAAGTTGCATAACAATAGAATTCAAGGGAGAAGAACGCAAAGAGGGAAGAAGTCAAGCTCACGGCTGGAAAACGCACGCAGCCAAGAAAGATTAGGCAAGTTGCTAGCTTGCTTAGGGTTTTATTATTTATATAGGAGATTTTAAGTGGGCTTTTGACCCATTAGCTTACAAGATGAATAATTCAATTACAAATCAGGTTTAGTATAATTAAAACGCTCAAAGAGTTTATATAGGAGAAGTAGCTATTAAATTAAAATAGTAAAATCGTGCGCTGACATTTTAACCCATCCAAATTAGGTAAAAACGGAAAATAATAAAATAGAGACCGCAAGCGTTAATTACGCATCAAATAATTAAACTCGCAAAATAATTATTTTAATAAATAAATTTCCGGATAAAATTTATTATAAAAACACGGGGTGTTACATTGTGTATTTGGAGAACTGTAGGGAGCTGCTGCCGAATTTTTGTCTCATAAAAATTAAATAAATGATAAGTATTTACTAATGGTATGAAAGATTCAAAGATGGGTTTAGGTTGGAGAGATAAGGACCCCATGAGCTCGAAATATTGTTTTTTTTGCAGGTTGTAGATGTTCGATGGTTGTTGTTGTTGTTGTTGTTGTTGTTGTTGTTGTTGTTGTTGTTGTTGTTGTTGTTGTTGTTGATGTCGTTGTTGTTGTTGATGATGTTGTTGTTGTTGTTGTTGTTGGTGGTGGTGGTGGTGTTGTTGTTGGAGGTTGGAGGTTGGAGGTTGGAGGTTGGAGGTTGGAGGTTGGTTGTGATGTTAATGTTGTTGTTGTTGATGTTGTTGGAGGGTGTTGTTGGTGTTGGTGTTGGTGTTGGTGTTGGTGTTGGTGTTGGTGTTGGTGTTGGTGTTGGTGTTGGTGTTGGTGTTGGTGTTGTTGTTGGTGTTGTTGTTGTTGGTGTTGTTGTTGTTGGTGTTGTTGTTGTTGTTGTTGTTGTTGTTGTTGTTGTTGTTGTTGTTGTTGTTGTAGTTATTGTTGTTATTGTTGCTATTAGTACACTTTTAGTTCTTATTGTTATTGTTTTGAATATTTATTTAAGTCGATAATAATAATTATAAACGTGTATGTATATTTGAAATGAAAAGAGTACAACGGGCGTGGATGTATGAAAGATTGGATTGTAATAAAAAATTAAGGCAGGAGTTTGTAATGGGCGTTAATGAATTCATTAATTATGTTAAGAAACAAGAAGATTACGGTAGATGTAAAGAAATTAGGTGCCCGTGTGTAAAGTGTAGAAATAGAAAATTTTTAGCCGAACAAGAAGTACGAAAACACCTAGGGCTTTGGGCCTTTTGCGATGACTATTATGATTGGGTGTGCCATGGTGAGAATTTTCCCGTTGAGGAGAGGTCTGACAATCCTTATAAGGATATGGTGGAGGATGCGTTGCGCGACAACATTAATCAAATTAGAATGGAAAATGTTTACGCCGAAGTGGTTGATGAATCTCCAAATCCTAATGTAATAGCCTTTTTCAAAATGTTGGAACATGCCAATAAACCGGTGTATGAGGGGAGTCGTCTCTCTTTGTTGCAGTCAGCTTCACGGTTGGTAACTTTGAAATGTGAATACAATTTACCCCACAAATGTGTAGATGGTATCGCTTCATTTATAGGGGACATTATTCCTGAAAATCATGTTATGACGCGTAACTTCTATGAAACCAAAAATATTCTTAAAGCTCTTCAACTCTCTTATGAAAAGATAGATGTGTGTGAAGTAGGATGTATGTTGTTTTGGGAGGATGATAGTCTTCTCGATAAGTGTAGAAAATGTGGTAGAGATCGATATAAAAAACAAAAGAATGCAAATGGCAAAAGGGTTGGGAAAAATATTTTAACATATTACCCAATAGGACCGCGTTTGCAACGACTTTATGCCACAAAACTAATTGCGGCAGATATGCGGTGGCATTATGAAAATCCACGTGTCAGCGGGATAATGTCTCATCCAAGTGTCGGCGAGGCTTGGAAACATTTTGATTGCATTTTTCCTTCTTTTCCAAGTGAGCCTCGAAATGTTCGACTTGGTCTTTGTACCGATGGTTTCGCACCTTTCGGTCAATACGGAAAGTCGTACTCCTACTGGCCGGTAATGCTCACTCCATACAATTTACCACCCTAGCTATGTATGAAAAGACAGTCTATGTTTCTATCATTACTTGTACCCGGTCCGTTGAGTCCCAAAAAACACCCGACGTTTATTTACAACCGTTAATTCGCGAGTTGAAATAGTTGTGGGAGACAGGGTTGTACACATACGACGTCTCTAGAAAGCAGAACTTTGATCTTAGAGCCGTACTATTATGGACTATCAATGACTTTCCTGCTTACGGCATGTTATCGGGTTGGTCAACTGCTGGGGAACATGCGTGTCCATATTGTATGGAGAAGGAGACTAAGTCGTTTTGACTTTATAAAAGTAGAAAATGGAGTTGGTTTGATTGTCATAGACAGTTTTTGGAGTGTAAATTACTAAGGTTTACAAGTTTTAAGGAGATTTGAACAGCTTGACTCAAACTGAAAACAAAGTCTAGTAACAAATGGATGTTATTTTAGAGAGGGTGAGTTGTTTAGTTACAAACTCAAGAGATATGACTTAGAGACACTCCTCTACAGCAAGGCACAAGAGAAAGGACTCAAAGACTGATTTTTAGAGACAGTTTCAAGTGTTACAGCAAAGCACAAACACCCTAGACTAGACTCAAACAGCAAGCAAGTTAACCACAGCAAGGCACAGATATAACTTGACTCACAAGACAAGGCACTGATCAAACACCTTGAAGATGTATCAGGCTTGTTTCAAACTACAGCTCTTAGCACAATTTTGATAGATTTGAGGGATTTCTCAAAGTTCATTCATTCATAAAAGTCTAACTGAAACAAACATACAAGACCTCTTTATATAGAGAGGCTGATAACTTGTGAACCATTGGATGTACAGATCATCCAAGGGCCAACTTAGGATTCAAACTACTACTACTGACACTAATTAAGAGCCTCATAATAGGACGAGCTCAACAACTATAAAGAACAGACACAAGACACAAAAAACAGACTGAACAAAAAGCAAATAAAGCAGTTTTGGAGTTTTCCTGAAATGGAAATCTGTTGTTCTTGTTGCCTTGTTGCTTTGCCTGGATGTGTTGCTGCTCCTTGGGACTCCCTACTCTTATTAGAACTTAGATAAGACCTGCCTTGGACGAGGACAAGTTGACTTAAGCAAAAGGAAACCACAATCTGTCTTGTACCTTCTCTGTTTTAATGGTTTGCTGGACTCTAACTTGGGGTGTCTGTTTCATGAGTTTTTGCTAGACTTCAAAAGGATTTGTCCTGGACAAACTTGTAGCTTAGTGGGTTGGCTTGATGGTAGGCCATGGTGGGGGTGGTTGGGATGCCCTGGTGTACCTCCTAGATGCAGGGTTTGTTAATTGGTCTGTCTGGGCCTGAATGGCTTTGTTTCTGTTTTGTGTGGGTAATGTGGATTGTGTTGGGGGTTGGCATGGGTTGTTGAACTCTGGACTGTCTTCTTCATTGGTGTGGCTTGGCCTGGCTTGATCTTGGCTTGTCATAGCTTGTTGTTTGGACCTTGTAACTCGAGCTTCCATCAGAGGGGTCAAGCTTGTCTTGTCTGTGGTTTGATCATCAAGACCCCTTGGGTGAGCTCCTGCTGCAGCCTCCCCAGGTTGAAAAGGGCTTGACCTCAAGCCTGTGTCTTCCTCCCCCTCAGAGTCTTCATAGAAGGGACTAAGATCTCTCACATTGAATGTTCCATGGACTGCATACTCTCCTGGTAGATCAATTTTGTAGGCATTAGGACCTATCTTCTCTATGACTTGAAAACGACCCTCTGCTCTGGGCTCTAGCTTGTTCTTTCTCTTGGAAGGGAACCTTTCTTTCCTTAGGTTGATCCATACTAGGTCTCCTGGTGCAAAGTCTTTCTTGATCTTAGGAACCTTGTCATTCTTCTTGTATAGATCATTAGCTTTCTCAATTTGTTTTCTGACTGATTCATGGAGTTTTAGCATTTGTTCCACCCTCTTCTTGGCATCATAGTGGATCTCTGACCTGCACACATTAGACAAACTTAAAGGCATTAAGGGGTTAGTACCATAGACCACTTCAAAGGGGGAGTGGCATGTGGCTGCTGATGGAGCTCTATTGAAAGAGAACTCTGCTTGAGCCAACTTCAAGACCCAATCCTTGAGAGATTTGCTGACTATACACCTCAAGATCCTTCCCAAAGTCTTGTTGGTCACCTCAGTTTGGCCATCAGTTTGAGGGTGATGGGAGGTACTAAACAACAACCTAGTGTTAAGCAGCTTCCACAATGTTCTCCAGAAATGGCTCATAAACTTTGTGTCTTTGTCAGACACAATGGTCCTTGGGACTCCATGTAACCTCACCACCTCATCAAGGTATAGCTCTGCTACACTCATAGCATCCTCAGTCTTCTTGCAAGCAATGAAATGTGCCATCTTACTGAACCTATCCACAACCACCATGATAGAATCCTTCCCTCTTGCTGTCCTAGGTAATGCCATTATGAAATCCATACTTACATCCTCCCAAGGCCTACATGGGACTGGTAGGGGAGTGTAAGGTCCTGCTTGGAAAGAACTCTTGGCCTTTTGACAAACTCCACACCTTCTGAGCACTATTTGGACTTCTCCCATCATCTTAGGCCAGTAGAATTGATCTTGTAGTATGTCCACAGTTTTCTGAACCCCAAAGTGTCCTCCAAGGCCACTTCCATGTACCTCCTTGATCAATAGACTCCTATAAGATCCTCTGGGAACACACAGCTTGTTTCCTTTGAACAAGAATCCATTTTGTAGAGTGTAGGGTGAATCAATGGTCCTTGTTCCCTCTTTCTGTGCTAACCAATCTTCTGCAAAGTCTGGATCTTCCTGATACATATCCTTCATGAACTCAAAGCCAAGAACCCTTTGCTCCATGGTTGATAGCAGAGTGTACCTCCTAGACAGAGCATCAGCCACCACATTTTGTTTGCCCTCTTTGTATTTGCTAGAAAAGGTGAATGACTGGAGGAACTCCACCCACTTAGCATGCCTGTGACTGAGCTTATGTTGATCTCCTATGTACTTCAATGCCTCATGATCAGAGTGTAGGACAAAAGGCTTGGGCTTTAGGTAATTACTCCAATGCCTTAGAGCTCTGAGAAGAGCATAGAACTCTTTATCATATGTAGAATAGTTCAGCTTGGCACCACTTAGCTTTTCACTAAAGTAGGCTACAGGTTTCTTCTCTTGGATGAGGACAGCTCTAATCCCTACCCCACTTGCATCACACTCAACCTCAAATAAGCAATCAAAGTTTGGTAACCTGAGGATAGGTGCACTGCACAAGAGCTTCTTCATGTGTTTGAAAGCCTGCAAGGCACTCTCAGTCCAAGTGAACTCTCCTCTCTTCATACATTCAGTGAGGGGTGCTGCAATAGTGCTAAAATCTTTAATGAACCTCCTATAGAAAGATGCTAGGCCATGAAACCCTCTTACTTCCATAATGTTCTTAGGGATAGGCCAAGACTGTACTGCCATGATCTTATCTTGATCAACTGAAATGCCTCTACCAGATACCACATATCCTAGAAATTTGACTTCTTCAGTCATGAAGGTGCATTTCTCAAGCTTTCCAAAGAGCTTACTCTCCTTAAGTATGTCAAACACAGCCTCAAGATGCCTCAAATGATCATCCTTGCTCTGGCTGTAGATGAGGATATCATCAAAGTATACCACCACAAATCTCCCTAGGCAAGGCCTAAGCACTTCTGTCATCAATCTCATGAAGGTACTTGGGGCATTTGAAAGGCCAAAGGGCATGACAAGCCACTCATAAAGGCCATGCTTTGTTTTGAAGGTTGTCTTCCACTCATCTCCCTCCCTGATCCTCAACTGATGGTAACCTTGCCTCAAATCAATCTTAGAAAAGAACCTTGAGCCACTCAGCTCATCCAACATGTCATCAAGCCTAGGTATAGGGAACCTATACTTGACTGTGATGTTGTTGATGGCCCTGCTATCTATGCACATCCTCCAAATCCCATCCTTCTTAGGAACCAACAATGCAGGCACAGCAGAAGGGCTTAATGACTCCCTTACAAACCCTTTATTCATCAACTCTCCAACTTGCTTCTGCAGCTCTTGTGTAGCCTTAGGATCACACCTATAGGCTGGTCTATGGGGTAGTACAGACCCTGGTACAAGGTCTATTTGATGTTCAATTCCTCTTAAAGGGGGCAAGCCATCAGGAAGTTCCTCTGGGAACACTTCCTTGAATTAATCAATGAGGGGCTTAACTTCTGCAGGGATTTCCTTAGACTTCTCTTCCTGAACTTCTTTTGATAGTAGCACCAATATAGGCTGCTCCTCACTACACTCTTTGACCATTGCTGACTCAGATAGAAACAAGACTCCACTAAAATCTTCAACCATACTAGGACTCTCATAGCTCTTCTGATGTGGTGGCAAGGGGGCTAGTATTACCTTCCTGCTCCCATGCTTGAAGGAATAGGTGTTGCTTCTTCCTTGGTGTATGGAGCTTTTATCAAACTCCCATGGCCTTCCTAATAGCAAGTGACAGGCATCCATTGGAACCACATCACACAATACTTCATCCTTGTATACACTTCCAATGGAGAAGGGGACCATGCATTGCTTATCCACCTTAACCTCTGCTCCCTTACTCAGCCATCTCAACTTATAGGGATGAGGGTGATCTTGAGTGCTCAACTTCAGCTTGTCAACCATAGTAACATAAGCCACATTGGTACAACTACCTCCATCTATAATAAGGTTACAAACCCTCCCTTGTATGGTACATCTGCTCCTGAAAATGAGGGACCTTTGATCCTCCTCCAAAGGTATCTGTTGTGAATGCATTACTCTCCATAGGACTAAGCCTGTGGCCTGTGTCAGGGAGTGCCACTATTGCCTCCTGACTAGACTCTTCTTCCTCACTCACCACTTCTTCAACCTCAGGCTCATCCCTCTCATACTCAACTAGACCCTCTTTCTCCCAAGCCTCAACTTCCATTATAGTTAAGGTCTTCTTAGAAGGGCAATCCTTCCTGAAATGTCCATAGCCTTGACATTGGAAACACCTAATTCTGTTCTCAGTCAATGAAGTGCTTGGCTTTTGACCCATGATGCCCTTTCCCTTGTCTAAGGTAGGTGGGGGTGCTGTCTTAGGGGTATCCATGGCTCTAAACCCACTATAAGGTCTGGTTTGAAAAGGCCTAACAGGTTTTGGTGTAACAGGCTTAGTCTTCCCTATCTTCTCAATTCTTAGAGATAAGTTGACAACATCATCAAATGACCACAGAGGTTGCATCCTAACCTTGTTAGCAATGTTCTTATCTAGACCCTCTAAGTACCTAGCAATCCTTTGCTCAGGTTTCTCATTTATATCACATTGTAAGGTGAGTTGTTCAAACTCCCTCAGATAAGATTCAACAGGTTTGTCTCCTTGTTTCAACTTAGACAACTTGATAAACAGATCCTGGGTGTAATCCTTAGCAACAAATTTGTCTAACAGTTTCTTTTTCAGTTTAGTCCAAGACTTGATGGGTTCTTTACCTTCCCTAGCCCTTAACCCTTTCATAGTTTCATACCAAAGGGAAGCATACCCTTTCAGTTTAAGGATGGCTACTTTAAAAGACTTAGAATCATTGTATCCTTTGTACTCAAAGATCCTTTCTACTTCTCTTAGCCATTCTAACAAGTCATCAGGATTAAGACTACCAGAAAACTCAGGGATATCTACCTTAAGATGCTTGTCTGTGTTCCTGTGGATGGAAGCTCTGCTTCTTGTTGAGTCATCTGAGTCTGGATACTCTTCATCATCAGGTGGCCTTCCTCTGCCTCCTCCTTGGCCTCTTCCACGTCCTCTGCCTCTTCCTCCAGCAAGCAAATGGTTGCCTATAACCTGGTCCAGGGTTCTGGTTAGGGTGGTTACAATCCCAGCCAGATCCTCCATCCTTGCTTCTACTCCTGCTAGTCTCTCTTCACTTATTGGGCTATTTTTGTGTTTTTAAATGTAGTTAGGGAAAATGAACTCACTAAGACTCTCAACCAAAGCTCTGATAACCAATTTGGAGTGTAAACTACTAAGGTTTACAAGTTTTAAGGAGATTTGAACAACTTGACTCAAACTGAAAACAAAGTTTAGTAACAAATGGATGTTGTTTTAGAGAGGGTGAGTTGTTTAGTTAAAAACTCAAGGGATATGACTTAGAGATACTCCTCTACAGCAAGGTACAAGAGAAATGACTCAAAGACTGATTTTTAGAGACAGTTTCAAGTGTTACAGCAAAGCACAAACACCCTAGACTAGACTCAAACAGCAAGCAAGTTAACCACAGCAAGGCACAGATATAACTTGACTCACAAGACAAGGCACTGATCAAACACCTTGAAAATGTATCAGGCTTGTTTCACACTACAGCTCTTAGCACAAGTTTGATAGATTTGAGGGATTTCTCAAAGTTCATTCATTCATAAAAGTCTAACTGAAACAAACATACAAGACCTCTTTATATAGAGAGGCTGATAACTTGTGAACCATTGGATGTACAGATCATCCAAGGGCCAACTTAGGATTCAAACTACTACTACTGACACTAATTAAGAGCCTCATAATAGGACGAGCTCAACAACTATAAAGAACAGACACAAGACACAAAAACAGACTGAACAAAAAGCAAATAAAGCAGTTTTGGAGTTTTCCTGAAATGGAAATCTGTTGTTCTTGTTGCCTTGTTGCTTTGCCTGGATGTGTTGCTGCTCCTTGGGACTCCCTACTCTTATTAGAACTTAGATAAGACCTGCCTTGGACGAGGACAAGTTGACTTAAGCAAAAGGAAACCACAATCTGTCTTGTACCTTCTCTGTTTTAATGGTTTGCTGGACTCTAACTTGGGGTGTCTGTTTCATGAGTTTTTGCTAGACTTCAAAAGGATTTGTCCTGGACAAACTTGTAGCTTAGTGGGTTGGCTTGATGGTAGGCCATGGTGGGGGTGGTTGGGATGCCCTGGTGTACCTCCTAGATGCAGGGTTTGTTAATTGGTCTGTCTGGGCCTGAATGGCTTTGTTTCTGTTTTGTGTGGGTAATGTGGATTGTGTTGGGGGTTGGCATGGGTTGTTGAACCCTGGACTGTCTTCTTCATTGGTGTGGCTTGGCCTGGCTTGATCTTGGCTTGTCATAGCTTGTTGTTTGGACCTTGTAACTCGAGCTTCCATCTGAGGGGTCAAGCTTGTCTTGTCTGTGGTTTGATCATCAAGACCCCTTGGGTGAGCTCCTGCTGCAGTTTTTACAGCCTGATCATGTTTTCCGCAAAGAGAAAGTGAATTTTCGAAAAGGACGAGTAGAGAAAGATTTTGCTGCTACGAGATTAACGGGTGAAGAAGTGTGGGACTGTGTGAAGCATTTTCCCAAAATTGTGGATGCAAGTAAAGCTGGACTCGTTAAAATTTTCTCGAATCGGGTGGTGGAAACAAAGCATTTTTTGGGAACTTCCTTATTGGAGAACATTATTAATTCGTCATAACCTTGATGTAATGCATATTGAGAAAAATGTTTTCGAGCAACTGATTCACACGGTGATGGATGTGAAAAACAAAACAAAGTTTACCCCACAAGCACAGGAGGACATGTTGACAGTTTGTTCTAAACAGCGAAAAATGGATTCATTCATTTAAAATAAAGAACAAAAGAAGGTGCTGTGTGATTGGATATCCAATTTGAGATTTCCGGACGGTTATGCGTCAGATCTGAGTAGATGTGTTGATAAACACGAGTTGAAACTACATGGATTGAAAAGTCATGATTGTCACGTGTTTATGAAGCGTTTACTTCCAGTGGCTTTAAGGCACCTTCTCCTGAAGAATGAGTGGAATGCAATAACTGAGATTAGCCAATTTTTCAGAGATTTGTGTACTTCATCGATACAAGTTGAAAAAATGACTACTCTCGAGAACAACATTGCCGAAATCATTTGCAAGTTAGAGAAGATATTTCCACCTTCTTTTTTTAACTCAATGGAGCATTTGTCGTATGAACTGAAAATGGGTGGTCCAGTGCAATATAGGTGGATGTATCCTTTTGAGAGGAAATTAATTCCACAATTATCCAATTTAATTACTTACTTTAATTTCATTCTATCTTAACCAACTTTTTTATAGGTTCTTAAATCATTTGAAAAAAAAGATTGGAAATAAAGCGCGTGTTGAAGGTTCTATATGCAACGCGTATTATTTGCTTGAAGAAATTTCCAATTTCTGTTGTAACACCCGGAAATGTACCCTATTTTTCTAGTGAAAATATTTTACGGATACTTTTCAGTGAAATTTAGTTTTAATCGTAAATTTAATTTTCCGAGTCGAATTTAGAATTTCCGAGTTCGTATTTGGAATTTCCGCGAGATTCCATGTGAATCCCTTCTTAAGGCGACTTTGACTTTTTCTTGACTTTTGAGCCGCCTTTGACTTTTCTTGACTTTTGAACCGTCTTTGACTTTTGTTGACTTTTTCCTTATACATATCATACTACCACTTAACCTATTTTCATTCACAACACAATTCAACATCTCCTTCTTCCTTATCAAACCACCAAAACCTAAACCCCCTTCCTTGATCGATCTTAAGATGATCGCTACGTCTTCATTTCTTGTTCAAATTCACGTAAGTTCGTCTTATTCTTCCCCTCTTATCTTCCTCTATCCGTATTGGTAATAAAATTACCGTCTTTCTCGCTTTTTAAATTATCCGTCTTTCTCAAGGTGAATGATATTCATCTTTTATTATCTAATTGTATGTAGGTGGAGACTAGGAAGGTTTAGAAACCGTTTAAAGACGCGAAAAGGTAACGGTGAAGGGTTACTCGATATCATTTACGTGTTTTACATGCTTATATGCTAGAAATCGTATTAGAATACGATTAGTAAGTTTAGGAATCATGTTATGGATGATGATGGTTGTTATTTGATGATTGTTGATGATGAATATTGATTGTTGATAGTATTAGAAATGGATTATGAGAATTGGAAATGATAGGATTGAATTTATGTTGAAGGCTCACGGGTGAATTGGTAACACATGTCACGGGCGTGAAATACAAGTCACGGTCGTGACTTGTGCAGTTTCACTGCACTGATCCCTTTTCGTAAAATGATCATATCTCCTTCGTTACTTGCTTGTTTTGGGCTTGTGACCTATCGTTGGAACCGTAAGAGGATAAGCTATCACATCGACTTGGAATTTCTGTATTTGCATGTCTAGAACTCTAGTTATGACAGTTTGAAGTGGACCCTTGTTTTCATTGGTTTCCAAACAACATTGTTTTGGAGAGGTGAACTATGTTTTTATTCATTATGCTTCATAAACTTGTTCTAATGCTTATGTATCATGTATTGACTCATGTTTATCATATGTAAACTTATATGATTCCCTATTCTCATGTTTTGTGCCGGTTTTTGGTATGTTCCCACTTTGAGTCGGTTTTTACAAATGATACGGTTTGAGCACTATTTTGTCTTTTGCTTTGTACTCTCATTCCCTTGGCTACCTCCACGTTCGTAAGGCTGGAATGTCGGAACGGGGAGGTATCCTACTGCTTAATTGCATGTGTTAGTGGGCATACGACGACGTTGTTGGGAGGCGAACGCTATGCGTTGATCGACCCGGCCGTCAACTGTTGTGTACTTGCGAGGTGGTGTTATTTGCATGTAGCGTACCGCTTTTTATGAGGCTTGAGCTCTTTTCCGCCTCTTTCGTGAATTGATCTACCGAATTTGGGGTACTCGGCGTTTTCTTTGTAAGACCGAGTCTTGGATGCGAAACGTCATCGCATGTCGAATCGGAAAATGTGATTCCGAGAATCTGGCCAGTTTTAGACTAGGACCGGATATTATCGTCGTGCTACCAGGACCAGGAGGAAATTAGTCTACATATACGAAATGTTGATCGTGTATGAGTTCAGGGAAATGTTTATCTCGTGGATGCCTTTTAATCATACTTGCCATGTACACGGTGCTAGTGCGTTTCATTTACCGTGAGAGATTTCGTCTTGTGTCGTCGTTCTTGAAGGCGTGATTTCATGATATTATTCATGGTCATTGCCTGATTGGGCACCGTCTATGTATTGGGTTGTTTGAATGGATGATAACATGATGGACTTATTCATGGTCATTGCATGACTTGGCATGTTTGTTTGTCGAGTCTCAATCTTATCAAACTTATACCGCTAACGGTGAGATGCAAGCCCTAGTGAGCGTATTCGGTTGCCTAAGAGTGTCTTCCCCGAGTCTTTGAATAACATGATGGATTCGGATTTGTATTCCATATGCTCTTATCATTATTTATCGAATTGCCTATTTATTCTTATCGTATCTCACATGTATATTCATATATGATTTTTAAGATTTATAATTAAAATGCTGAATAAGTAGCAACGCTAGAAGAGACCAATCTTGCAGGGAAGAAGCTTAGATAAGAGAATACGTTCTCGCATCGCTTTTTTTTATGTACGTTTAATGTGATATGACTGGGAGAACCCGGAGTTACTCCCCACTGATTGTGGCGTTCATGTTTTTCATGAATGAACAGGTTGCTTGCATGGATGGCTTTTTGCTTGATATTTTGGGTTCGGGTGTGAGCTAGCGGGCGTTGTCCCTGGATTAAAACACCTCTAGACGATTTTAGCTTGTATGCTAAACACTTTTACTTGTGTGTCTTTGTTAACATTTTGAGAGACTCCGTCTCTTTGTTATATTCCGTACTTAGTTTGTAATATTTTGACACTCCTCGTTTTATCTATCTTGCATGTATAAAAGTTTTTAAAATACCGTATTTCCGCAGTTTACTTCACATGCTTGTATGTTTTATATTTCCGCATTCGCGAGGGTTGTCACATCTGTTCCTTTTATTTTGAAGAGAACGTAGACACAAAAGCCAAGGATCAAGACGTAGTCTTGAAAGAGCCTACGTATTCTACCTTACCCGAGATTTTTCAAGATCACGGGGGTATTATTTCTGGAAAGTGTCGTGAAAGATTTTTAGAAGACAACGGATATGAACGTGCACACTTATATGTTTTATCTAGCTGTGATATAGATGAATTGAAACATAACGAAATGTAAGTAAAAAATCGATCTTTGGAACTTTAATTATTAAGAATTATAACATGTAAAAACTATGACTTAATTCGACATTATTTATAATGAATATAGGATGTTTGAAAATTATATCAAAACAGAATATCCCCAATTTCTCACAGCCGAGGATATTTGGAACAAATTTGACACAAGATTTCCCCAATGGTTTAGAGGTCAAGTAAGTACATACTACATATTAACACCAGATTACTCTTTTTTTTTCATATACCTGAAGGTATTATAATTTGATAATAATTTAACAATGATAGGTAAACAACTTAAAAGATCCAGTGCTCATTGCCTTAGCACAAGGTCCTTCGAAAAGGGTGCGAACATGGAAACGTTATTTCATTAATGGATACAAATTTTGCACTTTCAAAGATGGGTTAGATTTGGAAAAATCTACAATTAATAATGGAGTATGTGTAAGTTCGACTGAGGGAGCTGACTACTATGGAACACTCAATGAAGTTGTTGAATTGTCGTACACAGGCGAAAAAAGCACATATAATGTTATTTTATTCAAATGTGATTGGATAGATAATTCTGAAAAAGGAATGCAAATTGTGACAACCCTCGCGATAGCGGAAACATAACAAGCATGCAATTTATATAGCGGAAAATACGATATTTTTGAAACTTTTAACATGCCAAAAGAAAAGTACGAATAATGTCAAATAATTAGAAGCTAAAGTATAATATACTACAAAGAGACGTAGTCTCTCAAACGTTATCAAATATCAAAGTTGTTTAGCAAAACTAGCTAAGAAACGTCTAGGGGTGAATCGTCGACGCCAACGCCCGCTAGCTCACACCCGAACCCAAAAACACAAGAAAAAATCCATCCAAACAACCTGTTCATCCATGAAAACATGAACGCCACAGTCAGTGGGGAGTAACTCCGGGTTCTCCCAGCCATATCACAAATAACATACTTAAACGGTAATAGACAAGTAGAAGCATATATATATATATATATATATATATATATATATATATATATATGACTCCACCTTCAAAATTGAGTCCATGAGTCCTCATCTTGCCCTTTGGATGAAAGAGATGGAGGGACAAGATTAGAACAAGATGGAAGGCTAAGATTAAAAGAAAAATGGATGGACAAGATTAGAATAAAATGAAGGGACAAGATTAGAACAAAATGAGTGGATTTTATTGACTTTCACCTACATTACGAGTGTAACTTTAACCATTTTTTTTGTAACTTCTGTCATTACGAGTGTAATTTCAACCTTTTTTAGTGTAACTTTAAACCAAAATGTGATTTCGACTATATAAATTTTAATTTATGTAAGTTTATGATAAATTTATGTGATTTTTGTCTTTTTATGAGAGTAACTTTAGTCATTAAGAGTGTAAATTCAACCATTATTTTTGTAACTTTAAATTAAAATGTGATTTCGACTATATAAATTTGAATTTATATAATTTTTAAACAAATTTATGTGATTTTAGTTTTTTATGAGTGTAACTTTAATTCTTAATTGCGTAACTTTAAGTTAAAATATGAATTAATTTTAATATTTTAATAAGTGAAACTTTAACCTTTATTAGTGAAACTTCATTTATTAATTGTGTAACTTTAGTCAATTATAGTGTAACCCATGTTTAGGTAACTTTAGTCTTTTCTAGTGTAACTTCAGTCCTTAATAAGATAACGTTAGTCCATAATTGTGCAACTTTAGTCCATAATTGTGAAACTTTAGTCCATACTGGTGAAACTTTAGTCCATACTGGTGAAACTTTAGTCCATACTTGTGAAACTTTAGTCCATACTAGTGAAACTTTAGTACATACTAGTGAAACTTTAGTACATACTAGTGAAACTTTATATATAGAAACAACCATTACCCCCTCCTCCGTCACCAACAACTATAATCGACCAACAACAACAAAAAAACCTAGATCTAATATCTAATAAAAAAAGAAAAATATAAAGAGATCTAAAAAAAATCCACCAAACCCAAAAAAAAAAACAAAAACTAATAAACAAAATACGAGGCCTAAATTAAAAACTAGAAAAACATAAGGAACTTTGAAAATTAAAAACGAGATTTTATAAATAAAAAAGTGAATCTGAAAAAAACAAAGTAGATGTAGAAAAAATAAAATAATCAATAACAAAAAAATAAAAAAAACGAGATAAAAATAAAATAGAAATTCATAAGAAATTCAAAAAAATGAAAAACGAAAAAAAAAAAGAAAAAGGTGAATCTGAAAATAAATAAATTAGATCTAGAAACAAAAAATATATAATGGAAAAACAAGATCTAAAATAAAACAAATAACATACAAAAAAAGAAAAAAAAAAAGAGAAGAGAAGGAGAAGGGAGGCGGCAGGAGTCGTGGAGGAGGGAGGAGGCGGCGTGAATTTCTTGGCTGCGGAAGAAGAAGGGCAGTGAGGAGGTTGAAGGCAGAGAGGAGGGAGACGGTGGAGAGATGGACGGTGGCGGCGCGGTGGCAGGCGGTGGAGACAAGGAGGGTGGCGCGCGTAAGGAGGAAGGCAGGGAGGAAGAGTGGCGGTGTTGGGAGAAGGTCTGCGGTGGGTGTGGCAGTGGAGGAGCGGCGGTGGTGGGGCCGGTGGGGCTCGGTGGTGGGGAGGGAAGGAGGGGATTTTTTTTGGGTTTTATTTTTGAGAGGTGTTTAGAGAGAGAAAGGAGGTAGAAAGATAATGAAAAATTTGAGAATGAAAGAAATTGTGTGAATAAAGGGTATAAGTACTAGGGTTTGAAGGAAATGGATTGTGTGTGTCTCACAATCTTGACCCTCCATTTTGTTTTAATCCTAATCATTCATCCTCTTAATCTAAGGGTTGAGATGAGGACTCAAGGACTCAAAAGGAAGGGATAGACTCATTTGAACCTACCTATATATATATATAGGGTCAGGAACCGGCGAGAACCACTAACATAATGAGAACCGTGAGAACCCTCACTAAATCTCAACCAAATCTTGTTTCGAAAGTTTTGTTGGATCATTTACCATTAGTTTATTTTATTCAAGCAAAATACTTGCAGTAACTAAACAAAGTTTATTGATTATATTAAAAAATATGTACTTAATGTACATAAATTCAATTTGTACACTAAAATTACTCTAAATGCGTGAAAACGAGCACAAGGTGCAAAAAAATTGCTACATGCATGAAAACAGTTACTAGGTGCATGAAAATGACGGGCGCTAGATGCATTAAAATGAGCATTAAGTGCATGAAAATTGTTAGATGCATGAAACTGACTACTAGGTGCGTGAAAATTAATAAATCGTATTTCACCTCAATTTACGTCAGTAACTTATATTTTTTCGACCAAGATGTATGTTATCTAGCCATAAAATTCTGCGCCGAACCCAAAAATGTCCTTATTTTTTAAAAATAATTTTCATAAGACGGAGTTCTCATGGTTCTCATTATCTTAGTGGTTCTCACCGGATCCTAATTCTATATATATATACATGTGAATTACAAGAAGGATAAATAGGCATTTCAATATATAAAGATGTAGGCGCATGAGGTACAAAACTGTAAGCATCAGATTATAGACAAACTCGGGGAAGACACCCTTAGGCAACTATATACTCACTAGGACTTGCATCTCACTGTTAGCGGCATATACTTGATAAGATAAAGACTCGACATATAAACCACGTCAATCATCTATTTCATGCAAGCGTCCAACTCAATGTTCACGTATAATTGAACTTACAAACAACCATCCAATCCTACGAATATGACAACATAATCTCTCACGGTTAATGGTACGCACTAACATCATGTACAATAATAAGACAAGCCAATGGAAGCCCACGGGATAAGACATTTCGCGCAACCGTATACGATAAGACGTTTCGTATACTCATGACCTAGACAAACATGTTCACGGGATAAGACGTTTCCCGGAATCGTGTACGATAAGACGTTTCGTACACACAAGACTCTAATCCTCTCGGTAGGACGACGATAATAATACGGTCCTAGTCTAAACCTGGCCAGACTCTCGGAATAAGACATTTCCCGATTCGACATGTGGTATGACGTTCTACATCCAAGACTCGATCATACAAAGACATCGAGTACCCCAAATTTGGCTAAATTACACGAAAGAGGCAGAAAGAGATCTATAGTCAAAAGTCAAGCTAGTACGCTACATGCAATGCCACCGCCTCGCAAGGATACAACATTTGACGGTCGGGTCGATCAACGCATTGCGTTCGCCTCCTAACAACGTTGTCATATCCCCACTAAACAAATGCACAACGACATCACGGTTACACTTCACCGCTCTGACATTTAAGTCTAACGGTTATAAAGTATGACAGGGAAATGAGAGTTCATAGCACTCAACGATTACTGCTCAAATCAAAACATAGGTAAAACCGACTCAAAGAGGAACATATCAAAAACCGTCACAAAACATGTGATATACGCATATGAGATATCATATATTCTAAAATTAAATAATTAATTCTAATACGTAAATTTATACGATAAACGAACCGTACAAACTATTATAAGTAAGAGCATAAGGAAAGAAAGGAAGAAGAAACACAGCGGGTGCCAGCCGGTCAAAGGGACCGGCCGCCGGCTACCCGGCTGGCAATACAACACCTTCAAACAACATTAAAAATACAGCGATGTCCCAGCCGGCCAAGGGGACTGGCCGCCGGCTACCCGGCTGGGTCTACATGCCATTTGAGAAAAAGAGAAAAAGAGAAAGGGTGTCCCAGCCGGTCGGCTGACCGGCGGCCGGTCGGCCGGCTGGGAATTACACAACATAAAAAATACATGAAACTGTCAGCCGCGTTCCCAGCCGGTCGGCTGACCGGCGGCCGGTCGGCCGGCTGGGACTACTTTAGCACGAAAACCACCATACTTCAATCAATAATCCTCAATAATCATAAATAACTACCATCAATTATCAACAATCATTAACCAACACAAATTCTAACAATACTCATCTAATTCTAACCATATTCACTAATATCAAAACACATTAAATACCTAGTAATTGTCACTAGACATTTAGTAAACATCATCCAAAGCATTTAAAACACGTAATGATATCGATTAACCCTTCACCGTTACTGTGACAAGCCTCGCGAATGCGGAAATAAAACATAACAAGCATGTGATTTAAATAGCGGAAAATACGTTGTTTTTAAAACTTTTTACATGCATATAGAAAAGTACGAGGAGTGTCAAATATTACAAACCAAAGTATAAAATATACTACAACAAGAGACGTAGTCTCTTAAAATGTTAACAAAAAACAAGGTCAATTAGCAACTAGCTAAGAAACGTCTAGGGGTGAATCATCCAGGTCAACGCCCGCTAGCTCACACCCGAACCCAAAATACCAAGCAAAAAGCCATCCAATCAAGCAACATGTTCATCCGTGAAAAACATGAACGCCACAGTCAGTGGGGAGTAACTCCAGGTTCTCCCAGCCATATCACATTAAACGTACATAAAAGGAAATACAAAAGTAGAAGCATGCATATATAGATATACATGTGAAATACGATAAGGATAGATAGGCAATTCAATATATAACGATAAGAGCATATGAAGTACAATCCGTAACCATCATGCTATTGATAGACTCGGGGAAGACACTCTTAGGCAACCAAATACGCTCACTAGGGCTTGCATCTCACTGTTAGCGGTATAAGTTTGATAAGATTGAGACTCGACAACCAAACCATGCCAAGTCACCCAATGATCACGAATAATCAATCATGTAATCATCCATCCAAACATACAAATACATTGACGAAATCTCTCACGGTAAATGAAACGCACTAGCACCGTGTACATGGCAACTATGGTTGAAAGGCATCCACGAGATAAACATTTCCCTGAACGCATACACGATGACATTTCGTATATGTAGACTAATTTCCTCCCAGTAGGACGACGATAATAATACGGTCCTAGTCTAAACCTGGCCAGACTCTCAGAATAAACGTTTTCCGATTCGACAAGCGATGACATTTCGCATCCAAGACTCGGTCAATCATAGACGCCGAGTACCCCAAATTCGGTCGACATTCACGAAAGAGGCGGAAAAGAGCACAATTCTCATAACAAGCGGTACGCTACATGCAAATGACACCACCTCGCAAGTATACAATATTTGACGGCCGGGTCGATCAACGCAAAGCGTTCGCCTCCCAACAACGTCGTCATATGCCCACTAACACATGCAATTAAGCAGTAAGGATACACTCCCCGCTCCGACATTCTAGCCTTACGAACGTGGAGGTAGCCAAGGGATTGAGAGTATAAAGCAGATAGGAAATTAGTGCTCAAACCGTAACATGTGTAAAAACCGACTCAAAGTGGAACATACCAAAAACCGTCACAAAACATGCGATACAAGCGAATGAACTATCATATATTCAAAACATTAATATTTAAAGTCATTCCGTAAATTTATACGATAAATGAATCATCGGAAATATTATAAAAGAAAACGTAAGTAAGAATTTCAAAGAAACTCCAGCAGGGTGCCAGCCGGTCAGGTGGACCGGCTGCCGGCTACCCGGCTGGTACCAAAAATCATATGAAAAATCAACATGAAAGAGCAGTGTGTCCCAGCCAGTCAGGTGGACCGGATGCCGGCTACCCGACTGGGACCAAGGGTATATGAAAACTTGAAGTCAAATAGAGGGGTGTCTCAGCCGGTCGGCCGACTGAGATCAATTTCATGCATCAAAATATTACGTAACATACACAATATACAGCCACTGCCCCAGCCGGTCAGCTAACCGGCTGCCGGTCGGCCGGCTGGGGTCCAATATGCACGAACTCAACAATATTCACCAAGGATCAATATTCAACCATCATCAACTATTATCATAAATCATCGATTCTCATATCAATTCTCAACAAACAACAAGTATCATCATCAACACAACTTCTAAGCTTACTAATCATATTCTAAATACGATTCCTAACATAGAAAACACGTAAAACACGTAAATGATATCGAGTAATCCTTCACCGTTACCTTTTCGCGTCTTCACTCCGCGTCAATGTCCTCTTCAATCAAGAAGTACTCTTTGTCGGGATTTTGGAAGTCACCACCTACAAATAGATAATAAAAGATGAATATAATTCACCTTGAGAAAGACGGATAATTTGAAAAGCGAGAAAGACGGTAACTTTATTACCAACACGGGTAGAAGACGATGAGAGGGGAAGAATGAGACGAACCTAGGTGAAATTGAGAGAGAAATGAGAGAGTAGCGACGATTCTAAGGTGGATCAATTATGGAAGCTAGGTTTTGGGGTTTCTTGGTGAGGAAGATGAAGATGTTGAGTTGTGAGGAAGTTAGGGTTAGGGTGAGTATATGAGGGAGTAATTGGAAAAAGTCAAGGAAACGTCAATGACGTCTTAAGACGTGATTCACTTGAAATCTCGCGTAAAATCCAAATACGAACTCAGAAATTCTAAATTCGACACGGGAAATTTAATTCTAAACTAAAACTAAATTTCGCTGAAAAGTATCCGTAAAATATTTTTACTATAAAAATAGAGTACATTTGCGGGTGTTACAATCACCCCACCTTTTAAAAAGTTTCGCCCTCGAAACTTGAGCGAAAAAAAGATACCTTAATTGAATAGGCTTGGATATTTACTACGCATAGAAGCTTCCGTTTCCCAAGTTTCTTCTTCGACATTAGCACATCTCCACAAGATTTTCACTAAAGGAACCACTTTACTTCTCAACTTCTTATCCTTGCGATCTAGGATGCGGATCGGCTTCTCTTCAAAGGACAAATTCGGTTCAAGCTCGGGCATTTCCGCTTGAAAAACATGGCTTGGATCACTAACATACTTTCTCAATTGAGAAACATGGAATACATCATGAACCTTAGCCAAATTCAGGGGCAAATTTAACTTATAAGCAACGGCACCATTCCTTTTTACAATATCAAAGGGTCCAATGTATTTCGGGCTCAATTTACCCTTAACACCAAACCGTTTAACACCCTTCATTGGAGATAGATTCAAGAACACCTTATCTCCAACTTCAAATTCTAGCGGTCTTCTTCGGATATCGGCATAAGACTTTTGACGGTCTTGAGCGGCTTTCATTCTATCACGAATGACCTTCACATGATCAATGGTTTCAACTAGAACATCGGGACCTAAGTCACGAACATCACTCAATTGATTACAACATATAGGACTTCGACATTTTCTTCCATAAAGAGCTTCATAAGGAGCCATCTTGATCGATGCATGATAACTGTTGTTGTAAGAAAACTCCACCAACGGTAGACTCTTTTCCCAACTAGACTGGAAGTCGAGTGCACAAGCCCTAAGCAAGTCTTTTAAAGTCTGAATAGTCCTCTCGGTCTGACCATCGGTAGCGGCATGAAATGCGGTACTCATCAAGAATTTACTACCCATAGCTTATTGTAAAGCCTTCCAAAATCTTGAACAAAACCTCGGATCTCGGTCGGATATAATCTCCTTGGGAACACCATGGTATCTAACAATCTCATCAACATAGGCTTTTGCTAGTCGATCTAAACTCCAAGTCTCTTTGATCGGAATGAATCTAGCACACTTGGTCAAACGATCAACAACAACCCAAACGACATATTTACTTCCAACGGTCCTTGGCAAAGCCATAACAAAATCCATAGAAATAGATTCCCACTTCCATAGTGGAATATCCAAAGGTTGTAGCAATCCACCGGGTCTCTTCTGTTCAATCTTTTCTTGTTGGCAAGTAAGACATCTTCCAACATAAGACACAACATCGCCTTTCAAATTCGGCCACCAAAATTGTAGCTTCAAGTCTTTGTACATCTTATCACCTCCGGGGTGAATAGAATAAGGGGAAAGGTGAGCTTCATCAAGAACTCGCTTTCTCAAATCAAGAGCATTAGGCACAAACAATCGGCCATGGAATCGAAGAACACCTTTATCATCAAATTTGAAATCTTTAGCTTTACCTTCAAGGAGCTTGGCTTGAATAGACTTGTAGGTAAGATCATCAACTTGGCTTTCGCGGATCTCACGGAGAAAAATGGGTTCGGCAGTCATAGCACCAACATAATCAAATCCACGTTCCACGAATTCCAACTTCATCTTTCGAAACTCAATACAAAGATCAACGGGCAAAACCGACATAGGATTCAAAGAATGAGAAGATTTCCTACTAAGAGCATCGGCAACAACATTAGCCTTCCCTTCTTGGTACAACAACTCAAAATCATAATCATTCACCAATTACAACCATCTTCTTTGCCTCATATTCAACTCTTTTTGAGTAAATATGTATTTCAAACTTTTGTGATCGGTGAATATACGACAATGAACACCAATAAGGCAGTGTCTCCACACTTTCAAGGCATGAACAACGGCGGCCAATTCCAAATCATGAGTAGGATAGTTCACTTCATGAACTCTCAACTGTCTCGAAGCATAAGCCACCACTTTCCTACTTTGCATAAGTACACAACCCAATCCCATATTGGAAGCATCACAATAGACATCAAAGTCTACACCATCTTCAGGTAAAGTCAACACCGGAGCGGTAGTCAACCTTTTCTTTAACTCTTAAAACGCAGCTTCACAAGCTTCATTCCATAGGAACTTGGTTTCCTTCTTCAACAATTGGGTCATTGGTCTAGCAAGCATGGAGAAATCCTTGACAAATCTACGGTAATAACCAGCTAAACCAAGAAAACTTCGGACCTCTCTAACATCGGTCGGACTCTTCCAATCAACCACAGCTTCAATCTTCGAAGGATCCACCATTACACCTTCTTTAGAGATTACATGCCCAAGAAAGGACACCTTAGGTAACCAAAATTCACACTTGGAGAATTTAGCATACCACTTCTGACGACGAAGAACACTCAAAATAGTCCTTAGATGTATAGCATGCTCTTCTTCGGGCTTGGAGAAAATAAGGATATTGTCAATGAACACCACCACACACTTGTCAAGATACTCACTAAATGTGCGGTTCATTTGGACCATAAAAATAGCGGGAGCATTCGTCAAACCAAATGGCATTACCTTGAACTCATAATGACCATACCTTGTACTAAAAGAGGTCTTCGGAATATCAACATCACGAACGGGAATTTGGTGATAACCGTATCTCAAATCAATCTTGGAAAAAGTAGAAGCACCCTTTATTTGATCAAACAAATCTTCAATTCTTGGTAAAGGATACATATTCTTGATTGTAATCCGATTCAATTCACGATAATCAATACAAAGCCTCATAGAACCATATTTCTTCTTCACAAAGAGAACGGGAGCACCCCAAGGCGAGGCACTTGGTCGAATGAAACCTTTCTCAATCATATCATCAAGCTGCTTCCTTAACTCTTTTAACTCGGTTGGAGGCATACGGTAAGGAGCTTTGGCTATGGGTCCGGATCCAGGTACAAGATCAATAGAAAACTCTACATCACGCTCGGGAGGAATCCCGGGCAAGTCTTCAGGAAATGCATCAACAAATTCACGAACTATAGGCACATCTTCAATATTTGGCAAAGAGGTAGTAGAAGAAGTCACAATACACAAGTATGCTTGGTGACCCTTTCTTATCATACTCACCAATTCCATTGCGGAAATCAAAGACACACCTTTTCGGGGATGAGATCCCTTATAGGTATTCTAACTCCTAAAGAACTCTTTAAATAAATATTTTGATCACGACACTCGAACCTAGCATGGTACAATGCTAACCAATCAATGCCTAGAATTATATCGAACTCTCGTAGAGGGAACTTAAGAAGATTAGCGGGAAAGATAGAACCCGCAATAGATATTGGGACATTAGGATAAAGAGTAGAACAAGAGATAATATCTCCGGATGGTAAGGATATGGGAGTATCCTCACTAGATGTAGGTTCGATAGATAATTTATTATCATAAGTCGAAGACACAAAGGACATAGAAGCACCGGTGTCAAAAAGAATAAGACACGGTTGCTCTAAGATTGAGAACATACCCGTAATTATCTCCGGATGAGCATCGGCTTCGGCTCGGCTCATAACAAAGATAGAACCCTTAGGTTTGGCAATAGGAGGGGGCAACTTACGATTGGGGCAATCTTCATAACGGTGACCACCTTTTTGACAAAAGTAACAAATATAACATCGGTTGGAACAAGACACACCGGGGTGGTGTCGTTGTCTACAACGGTTACATTGACGACCTTGAGCTTGAGGAGCATAAGGCCTATGAGCCACATTAGAAGTAGCTCGGGGAATGAAAGGAGCGGGAGCTCTTGCATTTGCATTTTAAGGAGGATTGAATCTCCTCTTGTTAGCATAAGAGCTAGAGGAAGACGGAGTAAACGGTCTCTTCCCATAGACATTTAGCCTAGGAGTGTAAGAAGAAGAGGGATTATTCATCATGGCTTCATCCCTAATGGCCTTCATAGAGTTCTCGGCCCATAAAGCATCATCATATAAATCCCCAAAGGAAGTAGTATTCCTCCTCACTTTACTTTGAAGTAAAGCACTAAGCTTGTTGCGGTAGTAGAAAGCTCGGTCCTCGTCATCTCTGATAAGCCTCGGAGCAAAATGAGCAAGCTTGTTGAACTCCGTAGTGAAGTCTTGTGCCGACAAGTTACCTTGCTTGAAGTCGATAAACTCCTTGAGCCTTTGTTTCTTGAGCTCCTTAGGATAGAATCGACCTTCCACTAGAGCTTTGAAACAAGCCCAATTGAAATCATCTTCAAGAGTAGCGGTGGCGCTAGTAATCGCCCACCAATTATCTTCTTCCCTTACAAGGAAGTGCTTTGCGATCCTCACCTTGTCCTCTTCACGGACTTGATATAGATCAAACTGCTTCTCCGTCTCTCGGAACCATTCCGATAGCTCGGTGGGGTCCGGCTCTCCACCGTAAGGTATAATCTTACTCCTAGCTATTTGACCTGTCACCCAAGCGTAGCCTCCTTGGTGGTTATCTTCTCTACGAGGGGGAACTTGGTTGGCTTGAGCTAAAGCCGCATCTTGTTGATTTTTCAACACTTGCGTAAGAGCTTCCAGCATAACATTCTCTACTACTCGAGGTCTAACCATCTTCATAAGAAACAAAAACAAATTAAGTTAATCCTATCAATTAGCATAAACAAATAGACTACCAAGTAAAGTCCTTAACTTTTACCCATCTCTCATTTATTATTTCAAGGTCAAGTAGTTTAAGTTTAGAGTTCACGTATGTGCGTCGGGAGCGATAAAGCTCTGATACCAACTGTGACAACCCTCGCGAATGCGGAAATAAAACATAACAAGCATGTGATTTAAATAGCGGAAAATACGATGTTTTTAAAACATTTTACATGCATATAGAAAAGTACGAGGAGTGTCAAATATTACAAACCAAAGTATGAAATATACTACAACAAGAGACGTAGTCTCTTAAAACTTTAACAAAAGACAAGGTCAATTAGCAACTAGCTAAGAAACGTCTAGGGGTGAATCATCCAGGTCAACGCCCGCTAGCTCACACCTGAACCCAAAATACCAAGCAAAAAGCCATCCAATCAAGCAACCTGTTCATCCATGAAAAACATGAACGCCACTGTCAGTGGGAAGTAACTCCGGGTTCTCCCAGCTATATCACATTAAACATACATAAAAGGAAATAAAAAAGTAGAAGCATGCATATATAGATATACATGTGAAATACGATAAGGATAGATAGGCAATTCAATATATAACGATAAGAGCATATGAAGTACAATCCGTAACCATCATGCTATTGATAGACTCGGGGAAGACACTCTTACGCAACCAAATACGCTCACTAGGGCTTGCATCTCACTGTTAGCGGTATAAGTTTGATAAGATTGAGACTCGACAACCAAACCATGCCAAGTCACCCAATGATCACGAATAATCAATCATGTAATCATCCATCCAAACATACCAATACATTGACGAAATCTCTCACGGTAAATAAAACGCACTAGCACCGTGTAAATGGCAAATATGATTAAAAGGCATCCACGAGATAAACATTTCCCTGAACGCATACACGATGACATTTCGTATATGAAGACTAATTTCCTCCCGGTAGGACGACGATAATAATACGGTCCTAGTCTAAAACTGGCCAGACTCTCGGAATAAACGTTTTCCGATTCGACAAGCGATTACATTTCGCATCCAAGACTCGGTCAATCATAGAGGCCGAGTACCCCAAATTCGGTCGACATTCACGAAAGAGGTGGAAAAGAGCACACGCCTCATAACAAGCGGTACGCTACATGCAAATGACACCACCTCGCAAGTATACAACATTTGACGGCCGGGTCGATCAACGCAAAGCGTTCGCCTCCCAACAACGTCGTCATATGCCCACTAACACATGCAATTAAGCAGTAAGGATACACTCCCCTCTTCGACATTCCAGCATTACAAACGTGGAGGAAGCCAAGGGAATGAGAGTACAAAGCACATAGGAAATTAGTGCTCAAACCGTAACATGTGTAAAAACCGACTCAAAGTGGAACATACCAAAAACCGTCACAAAACATGCGATACAAGCGAATGAAATATCATATATTCAAAACATTAATATATAAAGTCATTCCGTAAATTTATACGATAAACGAACCATCGGAAGTATTATAAAAGAAAACGTAAGTAAGAATTTCAAAGAAACTCCAGCAGGTTGCCAGCCGACAGCCGGTCAGGTGGGCCCGGCTGCCGGCTACCCGACTGGTACCAAAAATCATATGAAAAACCAACATGAAAGAGCAGTGTGTCCCAGCCGGTCAGGTGGACCGGCTGCCGGCTACTCGGCTGGGACCAAGGGTATATGAAAACTTGAAGTCAAATAGAGGGGTGTCTCAGCCGGTCGGCTGACCGGCTGCCGGTCGGCCGGTTGAGATCAATTTCATACATCAAAATATTACGTAACATACACAATATACAGCCACTGCCCCAGCCGGTCAGCTGACCGGCTGCCGGTCGGCCGGCTGGGGTCCAATATGCACGAACTCAACAATATTCATCAAGGATCAATATTCAACCATCATCAACTATTATCATAAATCATCGATTCTCATATCAATTCTCAACAACCAACAAGTATCATCATCAACACAATTTCTAAGCTTACTAATCATATTCTAAATACGATTCCTAACATAGAAAACACGTAAAACACGTAAATGATATCGAGTAACCATTCACCGTTACCTTTTCGCGTCTTCACTCCGCGTCAATGTCCTCTTCAATCAAGAAGTAGTCTTTGTCGGGATCTTGGAGGTCACCACCTACAAATAGATAATAAAAGATGAATATAATTCACGTTGAGAAAGACGGATAATTTGAAAAGCGAGAAAGACGGTAATTTTATTACCAACACGGGTAGAGGACGATGAGAGGGGAAGAATGAGACGAACCTAGGTGAATTTGAGCGAGAAATGAGAGAGTAGCGACGATTCTAAGGTGGATCAATTATGGAAGCTAGGTTTTGGGGTTTCTTGGTGAGGAAGATGAAGATGTTGAGTTGTGAGGAAGTTAGGGTTAAGGTGAGTATATGAGGGATTAAGTGGAAAAAGTCAAGGAAAAGTCAATGACGTCTTCAGACGTGATTCACTTGAAATATCGCGTAAAATCCAAATACGAACTCGGAAATTCTAAATTCGACACGGGAAATTTAATTCTAAACTAAAACTAAATTTTGCTGAAAAGTATCCGTAAAATATTTTTACTATAAAAATAGGGTACATTTGCGGGTGTTACAGTTACCTTTACGCGTCTTCAATCGATTTCTAAGTCTTCCTCCACTAGGTAGTAATCCTTATCGGGGTCTTGAAGGTCTCCACCTATACAAATACGACAAAAGATGAATATAATTCACCTTTGAGAAAGACGGAAAAATTGAAAATGAGAAAGACGGTAATTTTATTAGCACACAAGGTAGAGGACAATGAGAGCGGAAGATTAAGATGAAAATAAGGAGATTTGAGTGAGGAATGGATGTGTTATGAGAAGCTTGAGTTGAGAAAGAAAATGGTGGTTAGCGTTTTGGGGGTTTGGTGAGGAAGAAGAGAGTGAGTGGAAGAATAAGGGTAGTATGGGTTATAAAAGGGTGAGTGGAAGAATATGGGGGAAAAGGCCCAAAATTCGCCTTAAGGCGTAACTCATATGGAATTCCGAGTAGAGTCCAAATACAAACTCGGATTTGCTAAATTAGACACGGGAAACTAAGTTCTAGACTAAATCTAAAATTACGGTAAAACGTATCTGTATAATATTTTTCAAATACAAATAGGTTACATTTGCGGGTGTTACAAAATGCATAAGGATTATAAACTTGTGGATGTTAATCGCAGCAGAAAATTTCCGAAATACGATCCATTTGTGTTGGCGTATCAAGTCGAACAAGTTTATTATACTTCATATCCAAATATCAAAAGAGATAAAGATAAGTGGTCAGCAGTATTCAAAACTAAAGCCAGATCGCATGTTGATGCTCCTATTGTCGAATCCCTGTTTCAAGAAGATGTTATTAGTAGTGAGACACTACTATCAATAGTTGAAGTGTCGGATGATAACGAATCTATAAAGGAGGAGGAAGAAGAAACGCAAGTAGAGGACAATAATGAGGAGAAGGTAGAAGAGGAGGAGAAGGAGGGTGAGGAAAAGCGGAAGGAAGACGAAGCAGAAGATAAAGAGGAAGATAAAGAGGAAGATAAAGAGGAAGAAGAAGACTTTATAGACTCTCTTTTTAAATACAACATTTCCGAAAACCAAAATTCAAGTAGTGATGATGAATAAGATTATTTCTAATTCTTATATTAGTTGAAACTACTTTTTCTAAATGTATGGGCGTTTGCAAAGCAATTTCATTTCAGCTGTTGACAGTTGTTTTTATTATTCATTAATAAGAATATATAGTTTCTTGTTATTTAATTGTACATGTTTGTTAATATATGACAACTTTGAATACTTTAGTTTTTCTCTATATGGCGGGCGGACGACGAAGAAGAGGTAGTTTTAGTAATGTAGAAAACAGAGCGCAGGAGGATGAGAATGAACAAGTCAATGACGGGAACGTGTAAACGACACAGGTGGATACTACTACTTGCAGAGTCCGCCTCGATCCGGATGAGGAAACAGGTGTATGGTAAGACTAGTTCACTTTTACTTTAATTGTTTAATTATAATTATGATAATGTATTTAACTATGATAATTAATTTCAGTTTCAGTGACTCAGATGTGGATAAACTGATTTCGGAGACCATAACCTGCGGGTACAAGGAACACGCGCCAAACTGGAAAGAGGCGTCAAATGTTTTGTGGTCGTCTTGGTGAAACTGGTTTGAGGTATAATTATTTAAAATATTATAATTATATCTATTTAAATTTGTTTTGTTGGAGCCAGTGTCCTCCACAGTTAGTGCAATAACATAAATAAACCTCTGTAGGTTCACAGGGTACATTTTGTATTATAATCAGTTGATTAACGTTTATCAATAACGGTTGGCTTGCTAGATAATTTTGACGTTATTGTCATACAGATGGCGGTGATCAACTGGTCCCTAAAAGTCACACCTATAGGATGTGTTTGAGAGATGTGATTATTTGAGAAAATAATCATATTGATACCCTATTATATGACTAAAAGGTTAGTCAGTGTATTTGACTAAAAGGTTAGTCAATGTGATGATGACAGATTATTTAATAATGATTAAATAAAGTTAGCTGAGACGAATTAACTGTAATTCGTATATTGAATATAAAATGTTATATTTAATTGTTGTATATAATGTAAGCTAATTAAACATAAACCGTTATAATTAATTGGCAAATTATAAATATACGGATATTTATAATTAATGATGTATTATAATGTCGGTCCATGTAAAATGACGATTATAATATATTACATTATATTGGAAGCTAAAATGACCGAAACAAAGTGTCCACATACACTCGGGTTTTTCCGGTCAATGGGTAGTTATTTGAGGAGACTAAATCTCCCCATATAAAAGACCAAGGAGCCGTGAGACAGTGACAGGGGATTGGAGAAAATTCTAAAAACCTAATTCACTCACTACTGCCTCCATCATTCACTGATCAGAAAAAGACAAAAGTTAACAGTAACTTTTGACAAAACACAAAACCTTCTTCTCAACAGTGAGATCGTGTAAGAGGTTTACTTTCTAGCAAAAGAAAATGGTATTTCTCGGAGCATCTTGGGTGCAACGATTAGGAGGATATCTACCTTGATATCTCTGTTCTTTACGCCAATTGCTAGGACCGGAGGTTGATTTCTAAATCTCTATTCCTTTTGTTGTTTTCGTTTATGACTAGCATTATCAAGTTATTACTATTTCGTTATAATCCTATAATAATTGTATTGTGGTAATACCGATTTCCCACAAGTGGTATCAGAGCATAGGCTACGAAATTGTTTTAATTTGATTTCAAAATCCGAAACTGTTTATGCCGCTGTGTTTTTGACTCGATCGAGGACTTTAGTGTCTCGATCGAGCAGTTTTTGTGAGTTTTTGGTCGATCGAGTACTTGTGTTCACTCGATCGAGCAGTTTTCTCAATTGTTTGGTCGATCGAGTACTTGTGTTCGCTCGATCGAGCAGTTTTTCGCAAATTTGTGGTCGATCGAGTAATGTTTATACTCGATCGTGGTCCCTGTTTGTCGACTAGGAAGAGTTAGTCGATCGAGAGACTTTATTGTTTAATTTCTTCTCGCTCGAGTACTTTTCAGAATCGTATTTCCTTTCGTATTCGTTTTTCATTTAGATTTATTTTGTTATTTTAATCTGTTAAAATAACATACAATAAATTTGTAGATGTTTTAATTTAATAAAGATTAGATTAAAATGAAAATGAAAATGATGTTGAATGAGTTTATCATTTGAAAGGATGTTAATTTTTCCCTATTTTGTCGATAAGGACCGTTTTGTTAAATAAAAAAAAAAAAAAATTTGCCGAAAATTTATGCTGAAAAAAAATTCTGTTTTTCGTGTTCAAAGTTTTTTTTGGGCCTTTAATTGTACATTATTCGGATTGTGTATAATTAATGTGAATCGGTTCACATATGCTTAATATCTTACATTTTAAAGCAGTTTGAAATGTTTAGGATAGTTCATTTTATCCGTAAAATGAATCGAGATTGTAATTGATGTGGGTAATTACAGAATCACCACATAATTATAATCGATGTTAAAAGGGTGGTTTGGATAATAAAACATCGTAATAACTGTATTATGTCTTGCATGTTTTATTTTAGTTGATGCTTTTATAATGTTTTTGGATTGTTTGAATGAATTTTAACGTATTTTTACAATCAGTTGTAACTTAGTGTGGCCTTAGTAGATTGTGTTACCGTAATGAGGGTAACATAGTCTTGGATGTATTTTGAGATCTCGAATCTCCATTTTTTTTAGTTTTGGGTTTTGAAATTAGTATGTAATAAATAGGATCTATGTAATTTTATTTGTTGTAATTTCGGAGATGACTAAAGATGGAGATTGGAGCTCACTCCCGCTACATGGACCAAGAAGGGTGATCAAGTCAAGCTTCGAGGGTTCAATCAGTTGGATTCCAAGTTGTATTTCATTCTTTTTGGTAGGATAGGCCACACTAGGACATGTTTTTCCTTTTACGTTTTTCATTCTCGTTTACTTTCCATCACATGATAGATATAATTGCATCATATTCCGCCTAAACCAAACCACCTAAACTAAAATTGCATGAAAATGATTCATATAGGTTGAATATTTTTAATCATGGACATACAGATGTCACTCGCTTTTAGGGCCATCACCTTAGTTAAATCATTCTCGAGTTGCTAGACATTCGTTCACTTAAAATGAATTTAAGTTAAGATGATGGGACCTTCCCCTATAAATAAAATTGAGACTAGTCTTTATAGGGAAAACTACTATGAGCCCCTTCTTCGTCGGAAGTCATAATATGACCCCTTCTACGTTGGGTAAGTAGTAAGTGTTGACCTATTTTATCTCAACATTATAGTACGAGTAATATCTCGTGATTATGATGGACTAAAGATAGAATTTACAGAAATTTATCGACCAGGAATTCTAAAAGTAGAATTAGCCAAGAGGTTGGCTTATCAATTTACAGAAATTGAGTCTTGGGATCATTTATATAATTCTTGAGGGAGGTCAATTGTATAAATGCACGAGTCATCGAATTAAACAGTTTTTCATTAGACTCAAATTTAAAACGATGAAACTTATCATATTTATTTTCTTTTTCCACAGTCATATATTCAGATATAACTGCTAATAACAAAATGGCTGGCCATACTGATGACCCAATGCCAAGTGTCACGCTCGGACGTGAGTCGTGGCTTAAGATGTTCATGGACAGTATGAATCAGTCAACGCGACTGAAGAATAACGGGTCCAACTTTGCGGACTGGGAGGCGGCATTACAGAATGCTGCCATTGCTGACGGTAAGCTCAAGTACTTGACTGAGCCACTACCGCCAAACCCAGGCCCCAATGCAGGAGCAAATGAATCACTTGCTTATAGTGATTTCGTAATGGAGGCGGGTGCGATAAAGAACGTACTCATCTTTTCAATGGAATCAAATTTGCAAAAGCGATTCATTGCCCATGGTGCGAATAAGATTTTCACCACGCTCTCTAACGAGTTCTCGAAAGCTCCGAGGATCGTTAGCTATGAGCATACATGTCGCTTCTTTGAGGCGAAACTCCAGAAGGGCCAAGCGGTTAGCCCACACATTCTTGAGATGATTGAGAATGTCGAGAAACTGGAGGCACTTGGTTGCAAAATCGATGAGAAGATCGTCATAGACCGCGTTCTTCATTCACTTCATGATGGTTTTGCCATTTTCAGGGCAAATTACTATATGAATGATATGAAGAAGAGTCTTCATCAGCTCCACTCACTCCTTGTACAGACAGAGAGTGATCTGCAATTGAGTGGGAGTCTGAAACAGGACGTTCTCATGATTGGCCAACAAGGGCCAAGGTCAGGGAAAGGCTTAAGGCAAACTAGGTAGGGAAAGCCGAAATTCAAAAAGCCAGGGCAAGGCAAAAAGAGTGGCCTGGTGAAGACTAGCGCGTTTGGGTTTCGCTCACAAGGCAAGATAAAGAGCGATGAAGGTAACGTGGAGTGCCCCCATTGCCACAAGCTTGGGCATTGGAGGAGGAACTGCCTCGTGTACCGAGAGGACATTAAAGCAGGCCGCGTCTCTCCTGTTGGTATGTCTTCTTCTTTTATTCATATGATTGAGATCAACAATGCAAGTTTCGGAACTTGGGTACTAGATACTGGTTGTGGTTCTCATCTGTGCAATCATTTGCAGGGCCTAAGAAACATCACAACTCTCGCAAGGGGTGATGTGGACATGCGAGTGGGGAATGGAGCAAGAGTAGCTGTCGTTTCAGTGGGAACATATGTAATCCAACTCCCGAGTGGATTTGAGTTATTTCTGAATAACTGTTACTATGTACCTAGTTTATCTAAAAACATTATTTCAGTTTCCGTACTTGATAAGGACGGCTTTTCGTTTGTAATAAAGGATAATAGCTGTATTTTCTCTTTAAACGAAATGATTTATGGTAAAGCAGTTTCCATGAATGAGATTTATTTTTAGATCAAACCACAGATATATTGCATGTGAATAGTAAGAAAGCAAAGGTTGGTGACAAAGATCAAACCTATTTATGGCATTGCCGTATGGGACACATAAATGAAAAACGCGTGAAGAAGCTCATTGATAATGGGACTATCTCCCCATTTGACTATGAATCTTTTGGCAAGTGTGAATCATGTCTCATAGGCAAAATGACTCGAATTTCCTTCAAAGGTGTTGGAATGCGCGCTGCTGACCTACTAGGACTCATACATACTGATGTGTGTGGACCCTATTGCGATCACGCTTAGAGAAGGCTATATGATTATTTATCAACTTTCACGGCCGATGAGTAGAGGGTTTCTGTCTACTTAAGAAGCATAAAAAGTGTTGAGTCCTTTGGACAGTTCAAGGAATTAAAGACTAAGGTTAAACACAACTGGATAGAAAGATTAAAGCACTACGTTGGGGATGTGGGTGGCGAATATCTCGAAGGAGTTGTTGATCGAACCGTAAAAGACTGTGGTTGTGTAGTATGCAGTTAACTCCACCTGGAACACCACAATTGAATGGTGTGTCCGAACGGAGAAATCGAACCTTACTTGATATGGTTCGGTCCATGATGAGTCACACGGTTGTACCTGATTCATTGTGGGGTTATGCTCTTTTGTCAGCTGCTCTAATACTTAACCGAAGTCCGTCTAAAGCTGTTGACAAGACTCCATATGAATTATGGAAGGGAACGGTCCCTAACTTGTCCTTTATTCGGGTTTGGGGCTGCGAGGCTTATGTCAAATGGAGACCTGACGCTAAGCTCGGCCCACGATCGGTCAAGACATACTTTATTGGTTATCCAAAAGGGATGTTTGGTCATTACTTTTACTCGCCTACCGAACATCGAGTTTTTGTTGCGGCTAGTGCGACGTTCTTAGAGAAAGAATTTCTCGAGAATAAGACAAGTAATGGAACCTTTGAACTGTCGGAGATTCAAGAACCAACAACCGAGCAACCAATGGAGGAAACTGTTCCTTCATCATCAGTTGCGGTAAATATTCCTTTGGAACTTAGGAGGTCGGGTAGACACTCTATTCCTCCAGACAGATACATTGGTATGGTCGAGGAGAATGAGAGTGATGACGTTTTACTCCTAGAGAGTAACGAACCCGCAACCTATAAAGGTGCCATGACCTGTTCTGACTCTAAGCTATGGCTTAACGCCATGCAATCCGAGATGGACTCTATGTATGAGAATGACGTATGGGATCTGGTTGACTTACCTGATAAGGTTCGGCCTCTTCAGTGCAAATGGCTTTACAAAATAAAGCATTCTGTATAAGGACAACCAGATACCTACAAGGCACGACTAGTGGCCCCAGGGTTTCCACCTAAGTGCACGGATTGAATTATGATGATGAAATACTTGCACCCGTTGTATGTGGTTCCATTCGGATAATTAGCGATTTGCGCTTTTCGGGATATGAAATTTGGCAAATGGACGTGAAAACCGCCTTCTTAAACGGTTATTTGGAGGAGGAGTTGTACATGGTACAACCCGAAGGTTTCATTGATCCTAAGAATCCTAAGAAGGTATGCAAGCTTAAGCGTTTCATCTATGGACTTAAGCAGGCTTCACGGAGTTGGAATCATCGTTTCGACCAGGTGATAAAAGAGAATGGATTTACTCGATCGGTCGAGGAACCATGCTTATATATCAAGTCGAGTGGGAGCACGATTGTCTTTCTAATATTGTATGTCGATGACATACTCTTGATTGGGAATAACATACCTCTCTTAACTTCGGTAAACGTTTGGTTAAAGAACCATTTCCAGATGAAAGATCTGGGCCAGGCACAAAGAATTTTGGGGATCCGTATCTACAGAGATAGATCACGACGGATGTTATCCCTTAGTCAAGAGTCTTATATAGATAAGATTCTTGAGAGGTTCAGCATGACCAACTCCAAGAAGGGGAACCTGCCAATGATTTCTGGGATGCAGTTGAGTAAAGCTCAGGCACCAAAGACATCGGAAGAGGTCGAGCGCATGAATCGGATTCCTTATGCATCAGCTATAGGATCGATCATGTATGTCATGATATGCAAACGTCCAGACGTGGCATATGCATTGAGTATGACATGTCGATACCAAGGCAATCCAGGTGAAACACACTGGATGGCTGTTAAGAATATCCTTAAGTACCTACGGAGGACTAAGGATTGGGTATTGACTTATGGAGGTGACACTGAGCTATGCGCAATCGGTTACGCACATGCTAGCTTCCAAACGGATCGAGATGACTCAAAATCTCAGTCTGGATTCGTTTTTACTCTTAATGGCGCTGCGGTCAGCTGGAAAAGCTCCAAACAAAATGTTATAGCAGATTCTACGACTGAGTCCGAGTACTATGCTGCTTCAGAGGCTGCGAAGGAAGCTATATGGATGCGTCAGTTCTTACAAGGACTAACTGTAGTTCCTAGTTCGGATGACCCGATCACCATCTATTGTGATAATAGTGGTGCCATCTTCCAGGATAAGGAGCCTAAGTCCAGCAACAAGTCTAGGCATGTACAACGGAAGGCTCACATGATCCGAGATTACGTGGAGCAAAGGGAAATAGTGATAGACAAGATTGCTACGGATGATAACGTCGCAGATCCTCTCACTAAACCATTGAGATATGATAAACATGAAGGGCACGTTATTTCCATGGGAATCCAACGTGTTCCTGAGTTGTATTAGTTGTTTTGTATGGATTAGACACCTGTATCTTTTTCATAAAAACTATCTATAAAATCATCGTTTTGTTTTATATTTTGTTTTTCATGTGGGTTGTACTGACAACATTGAACACCACAAATTGAACTGAATTACATTATATTTGTTTTGGTCCGTAATCGCCTACATGAGCTGATAACTCTGGCAATTATTCTGTGCAGTCGATTGATGGTGGGTTCAACGAAGCCATAAGTCAAACGTGACTGATCGTACATATGCGAGGATAAATGATACCGCAGGACATTTTGGTGCCAACGTTATGGAGTCCTAACATGTTTCGAACATTAGGTGCCAGGGTCGTGGATAGGACATCCATAGGGTTTTAGAGTCGATATTTTGAATATCGAGTCTCTTGAGATAAAAGTCAGTTTTTGGGTGACTTTGGTTTATTTCTCATGGTCGACCGTAACAGGAGGTTAAGCAGATTTTTACTGGGTCATTTCATACTGTGCTTGTATCTGCAGGATTCGAGTTGAAGAAAATATCCAACCTTTATCAGGTTTTGTTATTTCTCAGGGCCAATCGAGGAGTTGTAACTGAAATGCATGGCCATGCTCGAATAATGATTCGTTTATCAGTTAAGTTACTCTCTAGTCGGGAAAACCACTCTTGATACTGATCGCTTGTAAAATGCGACCTTTGTAAATACAGACTTTTGCAAATTGGTTTACAATTGAGTGGGAGAAAGTTATTATAGATGAGGAATCGGTTATCGCACATACACTGTACGGACAAGTGGGAGTGTTGGAGCCAGTGTCCTCCACAGTTAGTGCAATAACCTAAATAAATCTCTGTAGGTTCACAGGGTATACTTTGTATAATAATCAGTTGATTAACGTTTATCAATAACGGTTGGCTTGCTAGATAAGTTTGACGTTATTGTCATACAGATGGCGGTGATCAACTGGTCCCTAAAAGTCACAACTATAGGATGTGTTTGAGAGATGTGATTATTTGAGAAAATAATCATATTGATGCCCTATTATATGACTAAAAGGTTAGTCGGTGTTTATGACTAAAAGGTTAGTCAATGTGATGATGACAGATTATTTAATAATGATTAAATAAAGTTAGCTGAGACGAATTAACTGTAATTCGTATATTGAATATAAAATGTTATATTTAATTGTTGTATATAATGTAAGCTAATTAAACATAAACCGTTATAATTAATTGACAAATTATAAATATACGGATATTTATAATTAATGATGTATTATAATGTCGGTCCATGTAAAATGACGATTATAATATATTACATTATATTGGAAGCTAAAATGACCGAAACAAAGTGTCCAGATACACTCGGGTTTTTCCGGTCAATGGGTAGTTATTTGAGGAGACTAAATCTTCCCATATAAAAGACCAAGGAGCCGTGAGACAGTAACAGGGGATTGGAGAAAATTCTAAAAACCTAATTCACTCACTACTGCCTCCATCATTCACAGATCAGAAAAAGACAAAAGTTAACAGTAACTTTTGACAAAACACAAAACCTTCTTCTCAACTGTGAGATCGTGTAAGAGGTTTACTTTCTAGCAAAAGAAAAGGGTATTTCTCGGAGCATCTTGGGTGCAACGATTAGGAGGATATCTACCTTGATATCTCTGTTCTTTACGCCAATTGCTAGGACCGGAGGTTGATTTCTAAATCTCTATTCCTTTTGTTGTTTTCGTTTATGACTAGCATTTGTTGGAGTAGGTGTCCTCCACAATAGTGCGCCACATAATAAATCTTATCGGAATATAATTGGGATAATTATTGACTCTATTTGATTGTCAGTTGATTAACGTAAATCAATAACGGTTGGCTAACTAGGTTGGGTATTGTCGTTTGACGGCGGTGATCAACTGATCTCTTTCGGTCACACCTAAAGGATGAAATCCAAATAGTAACTAATTATTTGTATACGATACAGTTAATTAGTAAATTACATATATTCGATATGTACGAGAGTTAATTGTTAGAAATTGAGTTAAGAACTCAAATTCGATTAAGTTTATTTTTCAATTATGCGATAATTGACTAATAAATTTATATTTTATTTTAATACGATTAAATAAGATTTAACTTAGTAATTAATCGTTAAATTACTAAATTTATTGAGGTTTTGAGATAGAGGTAATGAGTTAATTATATTTACAAGGAGTTGTAAAATAAAATTAACTAAAGCATGTGGGACCCATTATATATTGATATAATGGTAAATATTACTAAAATGTTACGTACATATATTATTTATTTAATTGAGTCATATAATTGTTATATGATAAAATTAACACTTAATTATACAAGATAATTAACCATATGATCAATAAGTATTTGTGAGACAACTATCAAAAATCAAAATGGACCAAACAAGGCCATAATGGACCGGTTTTGGTAGTAGTTACATGGTGATGATTTTGTTCTTATTTTTACTCTTTAGTTACTTTTTGAAAGTGACATAACAAGTATAATACAATCATCACATATACTACAACACTCCACTCAAATGCATGTGATCAAATTGAACAAAATAAGAGTCCAATTATGGACTACATGACCGGCCAAAATGGCCTTTATAATGAACAAAAGTTGTTCATTTTACATGACTTGATTTTGTGCAATTGTCATACTTCTTTCTAAAAATCCTTCTTCTCACTAAAACTCTCAA
>JAIUZE010066380.1:0-37918 GCA_022085475.1 Heliosperma pusillum
TGCGCCACATAATAAATCTTATTATGGACTATAATTGGGATATTTATTGACTATATATATGATTAGTCAGTTGATTAACGTAAATCAATAACGGTTGGCTGACTAGAGTTTGACGTTATTGTCGTTTGACGGCGGTGATCAACTGATCCCTTTCGGTCACACCTAAAGGATGAAATCCAAATAGTAACTAATTATTTGTATACGATACAGTTAATTCGTACATTACATATATTCGATATGTACGAGAGTTAATTGTTAGAAATTGAGTTAAGAACTCAAATTCGATTAAACTTATTTTTCAATTATGCGATAATTGACTAATAAATATATATCTTATTTTAATACGATTAAATAAGATTTAACTTAGTAATTAATCGTTACATTACTAAATTAGTTGAGGTTTTGAGATAGAGGTAATTAGTTAATTATATTTACAAGGAGTTGTAAAATAAATTAACTAAGCATTGTGGGACCCATTATATATTGATATAATGGTAAAATATTACTTAAAATGTTAAGTACATATTATTTAGTTAATTGAGTCATATAATTGTTATATGATCAAATTAACACTTAATTATACAAGATAATTAACCATATGATCAATAAGTATTTGTGAGACAAATATCAAAAATCAAACTGGACCTAACTAGGCCAAGAGGGCCGGTTTTGAAGTAGTTACAAGGGTGATGATTTTTGTTCATGTTTACACTCCTTAGTTACCTTTTTGAAGGTGACATAACAAGTTGAATATAATCATCATCCTTTCTACAACACTCCACTCTAATGCATGTGACCAAAATTGAACAAAAAATAGTCCAAATGTGGACTAAATCATCCGGCCAAATGGCCTTTAAAATGGGCATTGGTGTTCATTTTTTATTTACTTCATTTTGTGCAATTGTCATACTTCTCTCTAAAACTCTTCTTCTCACTATAAACTCTCAAACACTAATATTTACTAAGTATTACTAGTGTAGTAATATAGTCATAATATTAGTAGAATAATATCTATCTTATTATCTAGTTAATAATAAGGGTAGATTATTTGGGTTAATCTTGGTGCAACTTAGAGGACATCTTCTACCTTGGAGATTATTTGTGTTCAACCATATTTGTAGCTCAAGATCAACAAGAAGGAGTTCTTGTTGTGCCCTTATATTTTCCATACCAATGTGAGGAAATTTCTTCTGTTATATAAATGTCTTTATATTTGCATGCATGTTACATAGATCATTAAATACTAAATTAACAAGTAATTTAGCAACTAATTAGAGGAGTCTAATTAAGGTCTATGGACTTTCAAGTTTAAGGTTTAAGGTTTAATCCACAATTTCTAAATTTTCTATTTCTCCTTTCAGACTTAGGGTGATAGTAAAGCAACTCATCCAAAACAAAGGTCTCTTACAAGGGACCATCGTACCACAATCATCAAAGTAAGGTACACCTAGATTTAACAAATCGATTACAACCCAATTCATCCGCCCTTTCATATAACACGGATTCCCAATTGCGGAATTGCAACTTAAGCATAATAACATCCTCTCAACTCCATAATTTGAGACATTCCCCAAAGGTTTCAAAAACCGAAGAACCAATAAGGAATTCTCCATACTAATCTCTTTTCAACTCCTACGACCACAAGGTAGAACACCGAACAAAACGTCATTATCAACATCATATAGCCCACGAGTTCATTATTAACAAAGTACAACCTCAAGTCAAAACATCATCATTAACGTCCTAAGGTATTTCCATCATAGCTCACATCATCAAATCTCGCTCATATCTATAATCCTCAAGTAATATGGTTCAACTTACAACGAAACCTTACTACTTCAAACGAGTCTCCGATACCATAAGATAAGATCATATCTTTAAATCCAAGAACTATAGCCAAATGCTTTTCCGCCAAGCCTATACTCACAAACACACAATAGGAAACCACAAGACGTCACTTCACTCAAAAGTATTTCAGTCAACCTCAAGATATCATTCCCACCTTCTTATTTACACCATTAGACATAATCAATAAGCTGGTCTTCAACAATACAACTTCCTAAGTCCAAAAGAACTAAATTACTAATGAGTTAAGAAGGTCTAAGCCAACGCATTCGACCTTACAAAAACCATCAAATATCATGAACTATTTAACCACAAGTTCCATGCAAGCTTATTCATAACATCATTAAAAATACCTTTACCACACTTTCCTCAAGGATACCAACTCTCACCCTCACCACTATAGGGTGAATTTAGATCTACACCATTTTCCTCAAATCACAACTTCATTCTAACAATCACTAATATTCCACAAAATTCAAAGTTCTTCCGACCAAGTATAATATACCACAAACAAAAGGGTATGGTGTCCACAAAAGGTCACATAAGGAAGTTGATGGTACAAATTGATAAAGAGGAGGAAGGTAACAAGAGTAATTTCCAAGGGAAAAAGAAGTTAGATGATGAAGAAGCACTTAGATAGAAGGAAGAGAGCATGATACATTAAGGACGAGAGAAATCATCGATGAGGAAGAAATATACTTCAATTAGGCTTGTCAATCTTCAATCTTCGGTAAAGGATACTTTTCTAGGTAACACATTGATCCACCTTAAGACGGTAGATACAAACAAACATAACATCACTCAACACAATCAAACAAACAAGTTAGAACCTAACAAACATCAAGTACACCACAGACTACCAAGTAAAGTCCTTAATTTCTACCCATCTCTCATTTATTATTTCAAGGTCAAGTAGTTTAAGTTTAGGGTTCACGTATGTGCGTCGGGAGCGATAAAGCTCTGATACCAACTGTGACAACCCTCGCGAATGCGGAAATATAAAACCTACAAGCATGTGAATTATATAGCGGAAATATGAAGCTTTTAAAATCTTTTATACATGCAAGAAGAAGTATACGAGGAGTGTCAAATATTACAAACTAAAGTATGAAATACAACAGAGAGACGAAGTCTCTCAAAATATTAACAAAGTAAAAGTGTTTAGCAACTAGCTAAAATAACGTCTAGAGGTAAATCTTCCAGGGACAACGCCCGCTAGCCCAAACCCGAATCCAAAATATCTTAAGCAAAATGCCATCCAAATCAAGCAACATGTTCATCCATGAAAAACATGAACGCCACAGTCAGTGGGGAGTAACTCCGGGTTCTCCCAGCCATATCACATTAAACGTACATAAAAAGAGATACAAATGTAAAAGCATGCATATATAAATATACATGTGAAATACGATAAGGATAGATAGGCAATTCAATATATAATGATAAGAGCATATGTAATACAAATCCGAATCCATCGTGTTATACAAAGACTCGGGGAAGACACTCTTAGGCAACCGAATACGCTCACTAGGGCTTGCATCTCACCGTTAGCGGTAAAAGTTTGATAAGATTGAGACTCGACAAACAAACCATGCCAAGTCATGGTATGACCATGAATAATCAATCATGTAATCACCCATCCACACATAACAATACAATGACGACCTCTCTCACGGTAAATGAAACGCACTAGCACCGTGTACATGGCAAGTATGATTAAAAGGCATCCACGGGAGAAAAACATTCCCTGAACGCATACACGATTCAATTCATTTCGTATATGTAGACTAATTTCCTCCTGGTAGGACGACGATAATAATACGGTTCCTAGTCTAAACCTGGCCAGACTCTCAGAATAACCATTTTCCGATTCGACAAGCGATGACATTTCGCATCCAAGACTCGGTCAATCAAAGACGCCGAGTACCCCAAATTCGGTCGATATAATTCACGAAAGAGGCGGAAAAGAGCTTGAGCCACATAACAAGCGGTACGCTACATGCAAATAACACCACCTCGCAAGTACACAACATTTGACGGCCGGGTCGATCAACGCAAAGCGTTCGCCTCCCAACAACGTCGTCGTATGTCCACTAACACATGCAATTAAGCAGTAGGATACATCCCAATTTCGACATTCCAGCCTTATGAACGTGGAGGTAGCCAAGGGAATGAGAGTACAAAGCACATAACAAAATAGTGCTCAAACCGTAACCTTTGTAAAACCCGACTCAAAGTGGGACATAGCAAAAACCGTCACAAAACATGCGATACAAGCGAATGAAATATCATATATTCAAAACATTAATATTATAAGTCACTACGTAAAATTATACGATAAACGAACCATGCGAACTATCGTAAAATAAGAATTTAGGAAAATATAAGAAAACAAGTCAGCGTGTTGACGGCCGGTCAGTGGACCGGCGGCCGGTACCCCGGCTTGCGCTACAAGCATAACACAAAAACTCATAGAAAATGCAGCCTGTTCAAGGCCGGTCTGGGGGCCGGCGGCCGGGCACCCGGCCGGGAGCATCACTGCACACAAAAATCCAACTTTCACTACTGATGTGTTCCCAGCCGGTGGGCAGACCGGCGGCCGGGTACCCGGCTGGGAACCCCAGTTCACCCGAGAGCCTTCATTACTCATTCAATCATTTTCAATTTTCATAATTCACTTCTATCAATTATCAACAATCAATAATCATCATCAACAATCATCAACTAACAACAATCATCATCAATAACACAAATCCTAAGCTTACTAATCGTATTCTAAATACTAATTCTAACATAGAAATCATGTAAAACACGTAAATGATATCGAGTAACCCTTCACCGTTACCTTTATGCGTCTTCACTCCGCTTCAAGGTCCTCTTCGATTAAGAAATAGTCTTTGACGGGATCTTGGAGGTCACCACGTGAATTTGAGCGAGAAACGAACGAGTTATGACGAATCTAAGCTTGGAAGAAATGGAAGCTAGGTTTTCTTTGGTTTTCTTAAGGAAGAAGAAAGTTTGAGTTGTGTGAGAATGAAATAGGTTAAGGGGGAGTATGAGGTGAGTACGTGGAAAATTCAAGAAAAGTCAAAGACGACTTAAGACGGGATTTACTTGAAATCTCGCGAAAAATCCAAATACGAACTCGGAAATTCTAAATTCGACTCGGGAAATTAAATTCTAAACAAAAACTAAATTTCGCTGAAAAGTATCCGTAAAATATTTTACTTATAAAAATAGGGTACATTTGCAGGTGTTACAGACCGGCTGCCGATCGGCCGACTGAGACCTACATAACACCAAAATCATCACATAACACCAATTTCACATCAGCCACTTCCCAGCCGGTCAGCTAATCGGCGGCCGGTCGGCCGGCTGGGACCAATATACACGAAATTCATCAAACATCACTAAGGATCATCCATAATCATCAACACATCTCAACTATCATCAACTAACATGAATGACTATCAACAAACAATAACCATCACCAACAAACACAATTTCTATGAATACTAATCCTATCCTAAATACGTTTACTAACATCGAAAACACATTAAAACACGTAATGATATCGAGTAACCCTTCACCGTTACCTTTTTGCGTCTTCAATCCTCGTCGAGGTCCTCCTCTACTAAGTAGTAGTCTTTGTCGAGGTCATGAAGGTCTCCACCTACAATTAGACAACAAAAGATGAATATAATTCACCTTTGATAAAGACGGATAAATTAAAAAGTGAGAAAGACGGTAATTTTATTACCAATTAAGATAGAGGACGATGAGAGGGGAAGATTGAGACGAAAATTAGCGGATTCGAATAAGAAATGAAGGAGTAGTGTCGATATTGAGCTTGATTAAAAATGAAGCTTAGGTTTTGGTGGTTACTTGTTGAGGAAGAAGGAGTAAGTGGAAATGAGGGAATTTAGGGTTTAGGGGATATAAGGTGAGTGAGTGGAAAAACATGGAAAAAGCCCATAAGCGTCTTAAGGCGCAACTCACTCGGAATTTCGAGTAAAGTCCGAAAACGAACTCGGATTTTCTAAATTAGACACGGGAAATTAAATTCTAGACTAAAACTAAATTTCGCTGAAAAGTATCCGCATAATATTTTTAATATAAAAATAGGGTACATATGCGGGTGTTACACTTCTTGCGGGAGGGATGAGCTTCGTGCCCAACACCTTATGGACTGTTTGAGTGGTGCTGTTGTGGCTGTCTCTGATGATTTGATCGCTTCTGTTACTAGGGTGGTTAATCTTTTTTTGGAGGGCCAGTGCCCTGTAGCCCTTGGTGAGTACATTGTCAGCATTCCGCTCACGCCGCTTGTTAAACCGGGCGGGGGTATTCGTCCTATCGATGTTTGCACTGTCTAGAGACGTCTTGTCTCTAAGGTTGGTGCTTGTTTGGTTGGTCCTTTTTTGTCTGCTTATTTTGCTGGCCTTCAATTTGGGGTCGGGGTGTCCGGTGGAGGAGAGGCTATCTTGCATGCCTTGAATCGGCTCATTGAGGCATGTGGTGGTGATGTGGGACAGTCTATGTTGCTAGTTGATTTCCAGAATGCTTTCAACCTTGTTGATCGTGTGACTATGCTACAGGAAGTCCGCCGTCGTTGTCCGGTTCTTTCCCGTTGGGTGGAGTTTTGTTACTCTCGCCCTGACCGTCTTTATTATGGGGAGCATTGCTTATGGTCTTGTCAGGGTGTTCAGTAGGGTGATCCCTTAGGCCCTTTGCTTTTCGCTTTGGTTTTGCATCCCTTAGTGTGCAAAATCCGGGACTCCTTTGATCTTACTATGCAGGCATGGATTTGGATGATGTCACCATTGTTGGGGACACTTTGGAGGTGGGGGAGTTTTTGATTTGATTATGGTAGATGGGCCTCGTTTTGGTCTTCATCTTTATGTGGCTAAGACTGAGGTCTTTTGGCCTATTGAGGATTCTCGGAGTCTACTTCTTGGTGTTTTCCCCCCTCCTATTGCTCGGCCCTTGCGTGGTGTCTCTGTTTTGGGTGGACTTGTCAGTACTTGTCCTATTTTTGGCAGTGAGCTTGTGGCGAGGAGAGTGACTAAGACCATTGAGCTTATGGACTTAGTAGCAAGGATTGAGGACCCGCAATGCGAGTTGCTTTTGCTTCGAGCTTGTACTGGTATTTCTAAGCTCTATTTTTCTCTTCGTACTTGCTCCCCTGGGGTCTTTGGGTCTGTCCATCTTCGCTTTGATGCATCACTTCGTTCTAGCTTGGAACGTATTGTCACCGCGTCTGGGCCTGGTTTTGGGGATTGGCAGTGGCGCCTTGCCACTTTCCCTTTTCATTTAGGTGGGCTTGGTGTTTATGCTGCAGGGGATGTTTTACACTATGCTTTTCTGGCTTCCCGTTTGCAGTCTGCAGATTTGCAGGTTACGCTCCTACGGCCTTCTGGTCCTACATTTGCAATGCATTGCGGGTGTTTTCGAAGACTACAAGTTATGATTTTTTACGTGATCCTAGTGAAATCGCTACCCCTAAACTTATGAAAAAATTGGCAGATATATATATTTCGCGACGCTTGCTGCTTCTTCAGAATCTGTTTTCTCTTTGACACCGCGTCAACTTGCGTTGTGGAAGTCTCAGCAGGGTTCCCACTCCTCTGATTGGTTGCGTGCGGTTCCTATCTCTGGGTTGGGTCAGACTGTAACACCCCGTAAATTTGGACCGTTATTATATTTTAAAAATAATATTTTAAATCAACTTTAATTTAATATTAATTTAATTGAAATAATAATAATTCGACAAAATATAATTTTATTTTATTTTGAAGTAATATAATTATTTTTGATAGTTTGGAAATGTTTAAAAGTAATTTAAACTATATTTAAACCTTTTTCTTTAATAAAAGAGTATTTCAAAGAAAAGTCGTAAAAATGGGATTTTCCATTTCTTACGGTCGTTGGGTAAATGAGTTAGGATATTAGGCATAGGAGTACTTAAAATTCTAGTAAACTTGTGTTTAAAAACTTTAGCGTTGTCGGAAATCGCGTTTGACGAATAATTCGAATTCCCGTCAAATCGAACCAAAACCGAGTAAAAAAAAAATAGACCCAATACCCCATGACCCTTATGACAGTCAGCCTTCCCCTCTCCCTTAGGTTTCATTTTTATTTTCCCCAATTGGTTCTACCAACATCAAAAATCAAAAAAAAAACATACAATCGTAATTTCAGCATAACTTCTTCGTTTCTAGTCCGATTTTCGCAAAATTTATATATGCGGAATCCTCTCTTCAAGATCTACATCCTAGTATGTTTTAATTCCAGTTTCCCTAATTTCGATTTAAGCTTATTTTTGGGTATAATTTCGGTTTATGTGATAATTGTTGTGTTTTTGTTGTTTTAAATAGGTGAAGATCATGAAGACGACTTAGGAGACTCATATATAGTAGAGGACGAAGGGTAGTCGCGGTTTTTAGGGTTTTCTCAAGGGTTACTTTCGTTTTTCTAGCTTAAGGTAACTATTCCGAGTTACTCGACGATATAATGTCACAGTTGTTATGTGTTGGATGTTATGTGAGTAGTAATTTGTTAGGTTTTATTCATATGAATTATTGTTGTTAAGTTTATTAGTTTTATGGTTATTTCATATGTTTGTAGTGTTGAATTGAATTGATAATGGTTGTGTGTTGTTGGAATGGTTTTGTATCATTGTTGAGACGGGTTTTGGATGGAAAAGGAAGGAGATAGTAGGGCTGCCCAAAACAGCCCCAAAACAGGCCGTGTGTGGGGCGTGTTTGTGGTGTGTTTGTGGCATGTGTGTGGCCGGGTTTGGCCGTTGTTCGGGTTGTGTGTTTGAGCCTTTGTTTGATGCTTTGTGTTTGTCATTTGTACAATTGAACATGTTGATATTTTGGTGTATTAGTAATTTTTATTATTATGAGAAATTGTTGGAAATGGGTTAGCTTATAAGTTGGAATAATTTTTCCTTATGTTGATAATTTTCACATGAATTGTATTATGTTGAATTGTGTGATTTGAGTCAAAATGAGTCAAGACTCTGAGCTGGGCCAATATGACCGAATGAGTTTGGTCAAATTAGGTTTAAACCGGTCAGCCCTGATTTGACCAATGACCCGTCGCGGGACTTGGGTCGGGGATTTGTCTTTGGGGTAAGTTTGGATGACTTTGGTTGATAATGAATATTATAAAATGATGCTTAAATATTTATAATTTATATATTGGAAATTAGATGCCTTGGCCATGTTGTTTTGTAATGTTGTATTATCATTTGATTATACTCGTGTGTAGCCTTCCATAAGCGAGGTTGTGATCATTTGTGTGTACAAGTTTGGACTTTTTGCCCTTCTTATTGTTAAGTTGGCTAAAGTATTCACTTGGGACGAGGTCCTAAGTAAATATCTTCGGTCATTGTCATAGATAGGTCATTATAGTCTTTGACGAGTGTATGTTCACGGCTTAATAGCCTTTGTGTTCCCGGCTTGGTGGGTTTATATCCAAGCTGGGGCATGACTTTTCTGCCTATTTTGTGAGTGGATGGTCAGCTTAAGTACTAGCCAATCCTTTGGTGGACTTTTCTGCCTTTTAATCATTCTTGCTGGGACACGATGCTAGTGCGTTTCATTTACCGTGAGAGTTGTCGTCTTGTGTTGTCGTTCTTTGAATGCGTGATTTCATGATATTATTCATGGTCATTGCATGATTGGAAACCGTCATTGTCTTGGTTCATGAATGGATGATAATATGTTGAATTTCGTGTAATCATCGCATGACTTGACTGGTTTGTCTGTCGAGTCTCAATCTTATCAATCTTATACCGCTAACGGTGAGATGTAAGCCCTAGTGAGCGTATTCGGTTGCCTAAGAGTGTCTTTCCCCGTGTTTTGAATAACATGATGGTTTCGGATTTGATTTCCATATGATCTTATCATTATATATTGGATTGCCTATCTATTCTTATCCTAACTCACATGGATATCTATATATGCATGATTTTACTTTTGTATTTCCTTATATGTACGTTTAAGGTGATATGGCTGGGAGAACCCGGAGTTACTCCCCACTGACTGTGGCGTTCATGTTTTTCATGAATGAACAGGTTGCTTGCTTGGATGATTTTTGGATATGATGTTTTGGGGTTCGGGTGTGAGCTAGCGGGCGTTGTCCCTCGAAGTTTCACCTCTAGACGATTTAGCTAGTTTTGCTAAACACTTGTTCTTTGCTAACATTTTAAGAGACCCCGTCTCTTTTTATTTTCCGCACTTAGTTTGTAATATTTTGACACTCCTCGTTTTATTTAACTTGCATGTATAAAAGTTTTTAAAACTTCACATTTCCGCTATATATTTCACATGCTTGTTTGTTTTACATTTCCGCATTCGCGAGGGTTGTCACAGTTGGTATCAGAGCTTTGATCGCTCCCGACGCACAAACGTGAACCCTAACTTAAACTACTTGACCTTGAAATAATAAATGAGAGATTGGGTAGAAGTTAAGGATTTTATTTGGTAGTCTATTTGTGTATGCTAATTGATAGGAGGAACTTAATTTGTTTTTGTTCCTTATGAAGATGGTTGGACCTCGTGTAGAAGAGAACGTTGTTAGTGCCAACCAAGTCCCTCCTCATAGAGAAGACAATTGCCAAGGAGGCTATGCTTGGGTGGCTAGCCAAATTGCCAGGAGCAATATTACGCCTTATGGTGGTGAGCCGGACCCTACCGAGTTCTCGGAATGGTTTCGAGAGATGGAGAACCAATTCGATCTATACCAAGTCCTTGAAGAGGACAAGGTAAGGATTGCTCAGTTCTTCCTGGTAAGGGAGGCAGACTTCTGGTGGTCTATTGCCAATCCCACCGCTATCCTTGAAATCAATTTCGAGTGGGAATGTTTCAAGTCTCTTGTGGAGGACCGATTTTACCCCATGAAGCTCAAGCAGCAAAGACTCAGAGAATTCATCGATTTCAAGCAAGGTGATTTGTTGACCCAAGACTTCACCACCCAGTTCAACAAGCTTGCTCGCTTTGCGCCAGGACTCATCAAGGATGATGAAGATAGAGCTTTTTACTATCGTAATAAGCTAAGTGCTTTGCTCCAAAGCAAAGTAAGGAGGAGCTCTACATCTTTCGGAGATTTGTATGACGATGCCCTTCGGGCCGAGGACTCCATGAAGGTCTTTAGGGATGGGGCGAAGATGAAGAGTCCATCTCCTTTTTCCTCTTTCAATCCAAGGTCAAATTTCCATGACAAAAGACTTTTCGCTTCCTCTTCCTCTAATGCCTATGCTAACCAGAGGCGTTTCAATGCTTCCCCTCAAGCTCAAGCTCGAAGTCGATTTTGTGACGGTTGTAGGAAACCCTTCCACCCTGGAGTAGGATGCTATGATAGGCCCCTCTTTTGCTTTTTCTGCAAGAAGCCTGGACACCTCATTCGTGAATGTCCCGATCGTCAGACTTCCGCAACCGGTGCCAAAACTAAAGGATTCAGCTATGTACTCCGTCGAGCCGAAGTCGATGCCCCTCCGGAGATCGTGTCTGGTAGTTCACTTCCTTAAATCAACCTCGTTTTCCTTTTTCGCCTTCGTCTTTTAATTCCTTCTTATCGTAGTCTTTAATGATACTTCCTAATGTTCCTTGTATCATGTTCATTTATCCCTACTCTCTTGAGAGGTAGTTTTCTTATTAGCTATCGTAAGGGTTAGTAGATATGTTTTGAAGGAGTTTCGAATATGATGCCTAACCGTCCTATTGAGCTAGTTTCATGTTTAGATGATTATAAGGAATTAAGGATAAGCTTGGGATGAAACTCTCCTAGTGGTCTTAGACTATGAAAGCTTGAAGTTGCAATATCATTTTTGAGGATCGAAATAAGCATAATGGTAGTTGGTTGTTGTGGTTAAGAATTTTAGTGATTTCTTTAAATGTTACTTGGGAAATTGTTGTCTTAAATGTTGGACCGTAACGGGAATAAATGCCTTGTGGAATTTGGGTTGGATGACCAAACTTGAGGAATATTGTCATAAGCGATAACCGATGTATTGAGAGTTTGAAAGAACTAAATAAATTGATGTACGGTCGCATTGCTCTACGATTGGCAAAGTTAAGTGAAATGAGATTGTGTGATTTATCTCTTTTGAGGTTTTGTGATTCAACTCTTGAGGATGAGAAGGTTCATTGTTAATAATTTAGGGTAATGAATTTTGGAATAAATTGGATCAAAGGATTTCATGGTAAGTTTCTTTTACCTTGTGGTTGTTAGCGGTCTTGTTTCCCTAAAAAAAATAAATAGTTTGATGGTGGTTTCCAATAAGAGTTTTGATGGAGCTAAGAAGATTAGAGTTCGTAGTGAAATTTTTATGTGGGGTGTTAGTTGTGGAGTCTACCATACCGATGAACCTTAGAAGATTCTAATCGAATTTGAATAATTGGAAGTTATTACTCGAAGTTTCATGATTATGAAATATTTTGGTAGGAATCTGATGATTGAAAATGTTGAGGATATTTTGCACTCTCTTGAGGACTAGTTTACTAGTGCGGTTAGTAAGGTCGAGTTGCGATCGACATTTGAATTTTCATAGATGGAAGATAGCATTGTGGTTCATTCCTCTCTTTTCCCTCAAATTGATCCTTACTCAATCCGCCACTTTTCAATCCTTCCCCTTTTTAGTCCATTTTACTCGTTTGGACGTACCTCTTGGCATCGCGATTTGTAATGTCGATGTTCGAGTTCGCTCTAAGTTCGTGTAATGTCTTCTTATTTTGATTTTTCTTTGAGAAAACCTTCGAATCTCAATATCGTATTTCTAATTTTAACTTTTCAAGACAGTCTAAAGAAGGACTTTATATACTCTTTTTGGAGAAAATAGATTCTTTCGCTTTTATATTTGGATTTTGTGTTTGGTTGGGTGTTTAGATCTGTTATTGGAGACGTCCGGTGACTAGTCTTGCACTTACTAACACTTGTTTTGATTTTCGATTTCACTATTTCGGCATTGATTTAATTTTTGATAGCTAGAGTTCTCGTTCATGACGGGCACTCTTGTGATTCGTAAATAAAGTTTCTCACTTATGAAAAATTTACTTAAACCGTTTTCGAGAAGAACATCATTTCATAAATGTTTTACCCTTGTAAAAATTTTCTTGTGAATTCTTAAAATCGATTATGTGACAACCCTCGCGAATGCGGAAAGATAAAACATACAAGCATGTGAAAAGATATGCGGAAATACGGTATTTTAAAAACCTTTAAACATGCAAGATATATATATAACACGAGGTGTGTCAAAATGTTACAAACTAAATACGGAAATATACAACAAAGAGACGAGGCCTCTTAAAATGTTAACAAAGAACAAGTGTTTATCCAAAACTAGCTATTATCGTCTAGAGGTGAACTTCCAGGGACAACGCCCGCTAGCTCACACCCGAACCCCCAAAATATCAGATCCAAAAAGTCATCCATAGCAAGCAGCCTGGTGGCACATAAACATAGGAAAAACATGAACGCCACAATCAGTGGGGAGTAACTCCGGGTTCTCCCAGCCATATCACATTAAACGTACATATAAGGACATACAAAAGTGAAATCATGCATATATAGATATCCATGTGAGTTACGATAAGAATAAATAGGCAATCCAATATATAATGATAAGCTCATATGGAAATCAAATTGAGGAACCATCATGTTATTCAAGACTCGGGGAAGACCCTCTTAGGCAACCGAATACGCTCACTAGGGCTTACATCTCACCGTTAGCGGTATAAGTTTGATAAGATTGAGACTCGACAAACAAACCATGCCAAGTCATGCGATTATTACACGAATCACATATTTATCATCCATTCACGAAACAAGCATAGACGTGTCCAATCAAGGCAATGACCATGATAATGTCATGAAATCACTCATTCAATACCGACACAATGACGACATCTCTCACGGTAAATGAAACGCACTAGCACCGTGTACATGGCAAGTATGATTAACAGGCATCCACGGGATAAGCATTTCCCTGAACTCATACACGATTCAATTCATTTCGTATATGTTCACTAATTTCCTCCGGTAGGACGACGATAATAATACGGCCCTAGTCTAAATCTTGCCAGAATCCCGGAATCGCATTTTCCAGTTCGACATGCGATAAACGTTTCGCATCCAAGACTCGATCAATCAAATGACGCCGAGTACCCCAAATTCGGTAGCAAACATTCACGAAAGAAACGGAAAAGAGCTCTAGCCACATAACAAGCGGTACGCTACATGCAAATAACACCACCTCGCAAGTACACAACATTTGACGGCCGGGTCGATCAACGCATAGCGTTCAACTCCCAACAACGTCGTCGTATGCCCACTACACATGCAATTAAGCAGTAGGATACCTCTCCGTTCCGACATTCCAGCCTTACGAACGGGAAGGTAGCCAAGGGAATGAGATTACAAAGCACAAGACAAAATAGTGCTCAAACCGTAACATTTGTAAAAACCGACTCAAAGTGGGAACATATCGAAAACAGTCACGAAACATGTGATACAAGCGAATAAGATATCATATATCCAAAACATGAATATTATAAGTCATTACGTAAAATTATACGATAAACGGATCATGCGAACTATTATAAATTACGAGTTTTATAAGTTAAAGAAAAACAACACAGCCGTGTTGCAGGTCGGGCAAATGACCGGTGGCCGGTGGGCCGGCTCAGAACACAGGCAAAATCCAAAAATCATATAAAACAGAGAAACGTGGTCTGGGCCGGTCAGTGGACCGGCGGCCGGTCGACCGGCACAGAGCACCACACCAAAATCAAAACTTCCCTTACTGATGTGTTCCAGGCCGGTGGAGGGACCGGTGGCCGGTGGGCCGGCCTGGAGCACCTCATCATGCAAAACCAAGTTTCCCAAAAATGTTACTGATGTGTTCCCAGCCGGTGGTCAGACCGGCGGCCGGTCGACCGGCTGGGAGCACCTCTTCACCCGTGAGCCTTGCTCACTTAACCAATTCAATCCAATTCTCATATATGCTTCCAATAATCATCAACAATCATTATACATCATCAATATTCATCATATAACATCATTCATTAATCATAGCATGAATCCTAGTCTTCCTAATCGTAATCTAATACGATTTTCTAGCATATAAACACGTAAAACACGTAAGTGATACCGAGTAACCCTTCATCGTTACCTTTGAGCGTCTCTACTAGTCGTCAAGCTCCTCTTCAATAAGATAGTAGTCTTTGTCGGGATCTTGGAGGTCACCACCTACAAATAGATCGCAAAAAGATGAATAAAGTTCATCTTGAGAAAGACGGGAAATTTGAAAAGCGAGAAAGACGATGATTTTAATATCAATACGGATAGAGGAAGGTACGGGAAGAAGAATAAGATAAACTTACGTAAATTCTATCAAGTAGTGAAGAAGTTACGATGATTCAAAGATCGATATTCAAAGAGGGAAAGTTTCTTAAGGTAGAAGAAAGGGTTTTGTGTTTGATTTTGAGTTGAATGAAAAATTAGGTTAAGGAAGGGAGTAGTGTGAGTTGTGTAGGAAAAGGTCAAAGACGGTTTCAAAGTCGAGAAAGTCAAACCCGACTCAAAAGTCAAGAAAAGTCAAACTCGCCTTAAAACGGAATTTTCATGGAATCTCGCAGAAATTCCAAATACGAACTCGGAAATTCTAAATTCGACTCGAAACTTAAAATTATAAATTAAAACTTAAAATTACTGAAAATATTTCGTAAAATATTTCTACTAGAAAAATAGGGTACATTTCCGGGTGTTACAGCATTAACACTGGTGGTTTAGCCAATATTTCCTTAATAATGTTAAATAACAGTCAAATGGTTATTTGACAGTCGTCATCTCATATGGTAGGATATGTTTTCTTAAGTTTTTTGAAAATAGGTTCGCAGATCATAGTAAGTTTCGATATGAACCGACTGACATATTGTACTTTACCAAGGAATCCTCTAACCTCCTTCTCTTTTTGGGGTTGTGGCATTTCGATTAAGGCTTTGACCTTGGATGGATCAATTTCTATTCCCCTCTGGCTGACGATGTATCCCAGCTGTTTGCTTGATGTTACTCCGAATGCACATTTATGAGGATTGAGTCTCATGTTGTACTTGCGCAATCTGAGCAATAATTTGCGAAGGTTGTCGATGTGTCCCTTCCTGTCTTTGGATTTGACAATCATATCATCTATGTACACTTCTACATCTTTATGCATCATGTCGTGTAGCAATGTGGTCGTGGTACGTTGATATGTGGCACCGGCATAAATTAGCCCAAATGACATAAATGTGTAGCAATATGTGTCCCATTGGGTGACGAAAGTTATCTTATGCATATCTTCTTTGGCCATTTTGATCTCATTATACCCGGCATACCCATCCATGAAGGATACCAATGAGTGATCTGTTGTATTATCTACCAAAGTTTTGATATGTGGTAGAGGAAAGTCATCCTTGGGACTTACTTTGTTCAAGGTTCTGAAATCAACACAAACCAGATTAGCCCATTCTTTTTGGGTACTGGAACTACGTTAGCTACCCAGTCAGAGTCCTCGGAAACTTTGTTGAACCCGGCTAGAAATTGCTTATCGAGCTCTTCTTTGATCTTTAGAGCCTATTCAGTCCTCATCCGACAGAGCTTCTATTTTACGGGTTTGAAGCCTCGTTTGATTGGAATTCGCTGCTCTGCAATATCCATGTCGATTCCTGGCATGTCTTTGTAAGATCAAGGGAAAATGTCTTTGAACTCATGTCGGAGGTCTAAGAAACTGGCCCTTTCGGTCGTGTTTAAGGTCGTTGACCGGACCTGTCGCAAGCCCGATACAAAGATAAATTACCCAGACTAGGCTAATAACAAATTAATGTAATTAGGGAAGTAGGGGTCGATCCTCAGGGAGATGGTGTTTCCTATAGAATGTGAAATGTCTCGCAATTGGGTTTTATCTAACGAGTTTCTGGGTTTTGGGATTATGATGTCTAAACTAACAAAAAGCATAAATGAAAACAAAATAAAAGCAATTGAAGATGAAAGCAATAAAGCAAATGATGAATTAACAATAATGAAAAGCATATAGGGAAGTAGGTTCACACATGTAGATTAACATATTTATGAAATTGGATTTAGGATATGCAAATAATTCATTGTGAGTTCGTAAGAATGATGTGTTCATTACAATCATAGATCAGATGGTCTAGCAGGCTTTTAGGCAATTTACTAGGTCGTAATCCACCATGTCATGCTTTGTCTATTCAATTCACGTATCTCTACCTTGGAAAAGAATTCCATTCTAGTCAATGATTTTGATCAGAAATCGTCAACTATCGTTATAGTCCAAACATGCATAGACACAATGTTTTAAAAGCACAATTTCTTTTATCCAATTAACATCTTTTAATCAATCTAACATGGCTACCCTACACCCTAGAAAGGTGACTACTCACTCATGATAATGTTTATATCTAAGATGATGATGATAATAAAAACTAGGATAGACATGTTTAGTTGGTTTTGACAATAGTTTAAGACTCTTTATAAGGCGATAATAACGACGCTAAATTGACAATCTAGGAAATGAAACGACGATTATAACGGTACTAAAAAGAATCTAAGATAACATGGATAGAAAATAACAATCAAATGGAAAACATAAAGACATTAAACAAAGGATAAAATAGAAATACCTAGGTGAAGATCAACAACGAAAGCGATAACAATAACAGAAATCCCTTGCATAGAATAATCGTTCCTTGAATTACAACACTTGAACCCAACAAAGTAGATTACAAAGATTTAATTCTTATTGATATAAGCTAAAGTTTTGATGTAGAAAGGACAGAAATAAACTAAGAACTAAAGATGAAAAGAAGAAGAAAATGAGAGAAGAGAGGCTAGTTCTCCCTTCCTCCTAATCTAGGTTTTGTAAAGAGAAGTATGAAGAGGATTGTGTGTAGAGATGTGTTTAGAAGAGTGGCTGGAGCATCCTTTATATAGCATTAGGGTTTCGTGGGGGAGGGGTCGTGCATTCATCACATAGGACAAAAATGAGGAAGTCGAAACAAAAGTGCGGATCAGCAAGGATCCCCGATGGGGTACACACTTACCCGATCGGGTAAGGTGTCCTCTGGGTCCTTTGACTCTCATTTCATCTCCCCTTGCATAGGACTTGACTTCCAACATCCCCCTTGACCTCTTGAGTCGGGTTTGTTGATAGGGTTTGATGTAAAGCGATGAATTCTTCACCCAACTGTTTGATCTTCCGAAAACTGCGAAACTGTCTTTACTTCTTCTCTCTTTTGAATTAGTGAACTTTCTTGAAATGCCTTTGACATGGTTAAGCTTGCATCTTTAAATCGTCGGGTTCTAGGCAAATGCTCGGGAATATAGAAAAAGGGCGTAGAAACGTCACTTTCCCTACAAAACAGGTTAGAACATAGGAATTCGCCTAGAAGACGATATTAGCTCATAGAATGGCTTAACAAAGCACAAATGACATACAAAACCGAGCTAAATTGGGGGTTAAAACCATACAAATATTCACTTATCAAACTCCCCCAAGCTAAACCTTTGCTTGTCCTCAAGTAAACATAACAAACAATACCAGGACAAGGTTGCAAGCATTGGCTACTATACCATCAAGAAACAAATCTCAACGTAAGACTTTGAAAACATAATGAATCATAACCCAAAAGCAAAGTGGGCAAGAATGATACATAAACATGGCTGAGATTTACATAACGGCGTAGCACAAAGAATTTCACTACAGATTTTTCGGCTCTTGCATGATCTTTTGACAAATGGACTCTCACGGTACACTCGAACACTCATTGCATGTAAAAGGTGATTTCTTTATGTGTAAATGTTTTTGAGACACTCACCTATCTACGACTTATGAAAATGTGTCTGCAATCTAATATGGTAAAAAAATTCATAACACAAGTCAAAGATCACAATACACATAGAAAAGAAGCCGGAAAAATAAGAAGAAGGCTTTGGGAAATAGGTGAAAGGTGGACAAACAGTTATGGTCATGTGAAGGTTAGAGTGAGCTAGCAACTGGCCATTGATAAATGAATAATCAATCCAAACTTTCGATTAATTCCCAAAAGACGAATAACGAAGCCAGAAGGAACAAATTGGCTTATTACACTCGAAACACAAGGGTAAACTCCTTCTATTGATTTGACATTTTGAGGAGATACTCACAACTTCTTCTTTTATTTCTTTTTCTTTCTTTTTCGATTTTTCTTTTTTCATTTTTTTTTTCTTTTGAACATAACATCACTTCTTGAACATTTTCGTCCTCCCAAATTCACTTTGACATCAGGGAACAAAATCTTCTCAAAAGAGCACCCATACACCGTAGTCTAGCTACTAGCTCAAAAGGTAGGCAGTTTTTATATGTAGCTATTATCTTGTGAAACATTTGTATGAAGGGGCTAATTTTGAGGGGTAATCCAAAGTGAAAAAGGCTTCAAATCTTAGTGAATCATGAATGCAATGCTTATAGGAATGAAATGAGAACCATACTTATGCGTTTTGACATGACACACATCACAAGGAGAACTACACTTACCTAAATAAGACTGGGTATGGATGTACCAGCCTAAGGAGGTTCTACCTTATAATATATGTAACTTGCCAAATGTCAAGATCAAGCGTACTCATCTATAGATTCATTCCATGCCTACTATGTACAAGACATCCCCATGTATGCAAAATTCAATAAATATTGAATCATTATTGTTTGAAAGCTCTAAGTTTGGGAAATGCAACGTGATAGCATAGTAAACAAGCAAGCAAAGCACGAAAATCATTCAATGATGTTCAAAAATTTTTAAACTTTCTCTTATTCTAAAATGCAAAAATATAAACAACTAAAATGCAAAATGGGAAAATGCAATCCCTCCCCTAAGCTAAACATCACATTGTCCTCAATGTGAGCACAAAGACTAAATATGCAACGAGATGTTCAATGGGAAGAAGGGTAGAAAGGGAAAAAGATGAAAGGAGAGTGAAGCTTACTAGTCAGCGCGGACTCCCCCAAGCTAGTCTTTTGGACTTGACAAGGAAGGTCTTCATATATTCTTCAAAAACTCTTTCATCTGCAAAGGAAAGCTAACAAAACAACGAAAAAGGGAAAGAAAAAATAAAATGCAAAAAGAAACGAAACACGGGTTGCCTCCCGAGAAGCGCTGGTTTAACGTCTCGCTCGACGAATTCTTCTATGAAATCATTTGGTGTGGGATTGACGCTCTATATAGACAATATCTAAGAATCCGATGATAGAATTGCTATAGTTGAGTTTCAGTCTGTGTCCATTGACCTTGAATTTTTCACCATTGCTAGCCATTATTTCCACATAACCATATTTGCTTACATATGTGACAGTGAATGGTCCAGACCATCGTGATCGAAGTTTTCTCGGAAAAATTTTCAAACGGGAGTTGAAGAAAAGTACTTGGTCACCGACATTAAATTCTTTTCTGATTATCCTCTTGTCGTGCCAACGCTTCGTTTTCTCTTTATAGATCCTAGAATTCTCGTAAGCTTGCAAACAAAATTCTTCTAGCTCATTGAGTTGCAAAAGTCGTCTATCAGCGCTAAGCTTAGTGTCTAAGTTGAGTTCTTTGATAGCCCAGTGAGCTTTGTACTCTAACTCGACAGGGAGATGACAGGCCTTTCCATAAACCAATCGATAGGGAGATGTTCCAATCGGGGTTTTGAAAGCTGTGCGATAAGCCCATAAGGTGTCATCGAGCTTATTGCTCCAATCTGTTCTATATCTTGAGACTACTTTTTGAAGAATTGTTTTCAACTCTCTGTTTGAGACTTCTACTTGACCGCTAGTCTGAGGGTGGTAGGCTAATCCTCGTCTGTGATACACACCATACTTGGCAAACAGAGTGTCTAACTGCTTTTCGCCAAAATGAGTTCCTCGATCACTTATCACGGCTCTGGGTACACCAAAACGCGGAAAGATGATCTTCTTAAATAGTTGTATCACAGCTCTAGCATCATTGGTGGGGGTGGCAATTGCTTCTACCCACTTTGAAACATAGTCGACAACGACTAAAATGTAACGATTTCCATTAGAAGAAGGGAATGGTCCTTGATAGTCAATACCCCAGACATCGAATATTTCGACTTCTAATATGCCCTTTTGAGGCATTTCATGTCTTTTGGATATTTGACCCATTCGTTGACAAGCGTCACAAGCCATAACAAAGTCTTTGGAATCTTTAAACATCGAGGGCCAGAAAAACCCGGATTGTAAGACTTTGGCTACGGTCTTGGATGGACCATGATGACCACCATAAGCAGATGAGTGACATCCTTCTAAAACTCCTTTAACTTCCCACTGAGGGATACATCGTCTGTAAAGACCATCTGAGCACTGCTTGAAAAGATAAGGGTCATCCCAAACAAAGAATTTTGCATCATGCAAAAATCTCTTTCTTTGGTTATAAGAAAGGTCAGAAGGTAGCTGGCGACTGACAAGAAAATTGGCAATATCAGCATACCAAGGAGAAGAGTCCGCAATTGCCATTAATGAATCATCAGCGAACGAATCATTAATTGGCGTTGGTAATCCTATTTCAGTTACTCTTATCCTTGAGAGGTGGTCAGCGACTACATTCTCTGCTCCTTTCTTATCCCGGATCTCCAGATCAAACTCTTGTAGAAGTAAGATCCATCGGATAAGTATAGGTTTTGCCTCTTTCTTTGAAAGTAGATATTTCAAGGCAGCATGGTCAGTGTAGACAATGACTTTGGATCCTATGAGGTATGAGCGAAATTTGTCTAAGGCATAGACAATGGCTAGAAGTTCTTTCTCAGTGGTGACATAGTTGATTTGGGCAGGATCTAAGGTTTTACTAGCATAGTAAATTGCATGAAGGAACTTTTCCTTTCTTTGCCCTAAAACAACTCCTACGGCATAATCACTCGCATCGCACATTAATTCAACGGACAGATTCCAATCAGGTGACTCGATTATAGGTGCGGTGATTAAAGCACGTTTGATTTTGTTGAACGCCTCAAGGCATTACTTTGTGAAATCGAAAGGTGAATCCTTAAAAAGGAGCTTAGTCAGGGGCTTGGCTATTTTTGAAAAATCCTTTATAAATCGTCGGTAAAAACCGGCGTGGCCAAGCAAACTCCTGATTCCTTTTACATTAGCAGGTGGTGGTAGTTGTTCAATAACTTGGATCTTTGCTCGATCCACTTTTATACCTCTTTCTGAAACGATGTGTCCTAAAACTACACCTTCGTTCACCATGAAGTGACACTTTTCCCAGTTGAGAACAAGGTCGACTTCTTCACAGTGTTTTAGAACTCTGGATAGATTTGTCAAACAATTATCAAAGGAAATGCCATAGACGCTAAAGTCGTCCATAAATACTTCCATGATAGTTTCAACAAAATCTGAAAAAATACTAGTCATGCAACGCTGGAAAGTGGCAGGTGCATTACACAAGCCAAATGGCATTCTGCGATAAGCGAAAGTACCATAGGGACAGGTGAAAGTGGTTTTCTCTTGGTCCTCAGGGTGGATAGGAATTTGGAAAAATCCTGAGTAACCATCTAGATAGCAGAAGTACTTGTGACAAGCTAACCTGTCTAGCATTTGATCAATGAAGGGTAGAGGATGGTGATCTTTTCTAGTTGATTGATTCAACTTCCTGTAGTCAATACACATACGCCATCCCGTCACAATCCTTGTGGGGATGAGCTCATTTTTCTCATTTTTGACTACTGTTGTTCCTCCTTTCTTGGGAACAGCTTGAACAGGGCTAACCCATTTAGAGTTAGAGATTGCATAGATTATGCCAGCATCTAGCAATTTCATAACTTCAGTTTTAACTACTTCCTGCATGTTGGGATTAAGACGGCGTTGTCCTTGAACACAAAGTTTTTGGCCTTCTTCTAAGTTGATTCTATGCATGCAAAAGTCGGGGCTTATGCATGTTAAATCTTCAAGCTTGTATCCTATTGCCTTTTTATGCTTTTTCAAGACAGTCAATAGTGAGGTTAACTGATTTTCATCTAGGAGAGCACTCACTATGACTGGGCAATACTAAGATTCATCTAAAAAAGCATATTTTAGATTTGAGGGAAGAGGTTTAAGTTCGGGTTTATGTACTCCTGCCTTGGCAGGAGTATCAATTAAGCTTATGAACTCTCTGATTTCTTCTGGCGGTATCTCTTTTCCGGTCAAGTCCTTTTCCAGCTCACTGATCTCAAAATTGTCGTTCTCAGAGATATCCTCCAACAATAAGATTGCTTCTAAAGGATCCTCAATTATTGATGGATACATAGATTCATCAATAATTGAGTCGACAATATCAAGGAAACAACAAGGCTCTTCAAGCATAGGGCTTTTCATTGCACTGTTTAAGTTATAGGTGACTTTATCATCACCTACTTCTAGTGTCAATTTTCCATTCTTGACATCGATTACTTGTAACAACCCGAAAAGTACCCTATTTTTCTAGTGAAAATATTTTACGGATACTTTTCAGCCTATTTAAGTTTTAAAGTGGAATTTATTGTTTGCAGGCGAATTTGGAATTTCCGAGTTCGTATTTGGAATTTTTGAGAGATTCCATGAGAATCCAGTTTTTAAGTCAACTTTGACTTTCGTTGACTTTTTCCGACTCGCCTTGTAATTTGAAAGACCAAAATTTTATTTAAAAAAAAGAATAAATTTAATTTATTTTTATTAAGATTTATTTGAATTTATGATAATTTAATATAATTATTTTGAATTTATTCGGAATTTAAGAGAAGGTTTTACGGTTTAAACCCGAACATCATTTAACTATTCCCGAGTCATCTTAAATCCCGAAACAAACCCGAAACTTGACTTTGGCATGAGTCACACGCCCCATGTCATCTTTTTCCACTCACTTTGGATATTTTCATTGTTTTGATTAAACTAATAATAATATCTTAGATATTTATAACTTTATCGATCCGTTAACTTAAATTACGCAAATCGTTTACAAAACAGACCCGATTACTACCCAAATCACACGGCTCTCCCTCCTCTAATAGGACTAGATATTTTCCTTTCTTTTCATTACAATAAAATAATGTCTAGATATTTGGTTTAATTAACTTAATATCTAAATATATCTAATCAATTACCGTAATATAATTATTAAACCCGAGTCAATTCCGTAACAACAATTTCAAAACCCGACTCATAAATTCTTCTATAACTACACGGCTACTCTCCACCATTACTCACTAAATACCTTTTCATTTTACAATAAATCAACTTAAGATCTAATTAATATTTTCTTTAATCGTTCTTCATCGTTCTTCGTCGTTCTTCATCGTTCTTCGTCGTTCTTGAGCAAAATCATCATAAAACCTTCACTTCTTATTCAAATCCGTCCTAACTAATATTTCTAGAATCTCCTCTTCGCTCTCCATTTTCAAGTACGGTTTATTTTCAATTCCGACAAAATCGTTTTCAACACTTTAATTATGGAAAATCAAGTTTTAATTCTAACAATATTATTCTTGTCATTTCTTATAGGGGAAGATTTTGCAGACGAGTTTGGTGACTCGTATATATTAGGAGAAGATTAGTAGAACGGTTTTTTCTGTTACTTCTTATTTGTGGTGCTAACTTGATTTTGCCTAGCTAGGTAACGATTCGAGTTACTCAGACGATATATGTTACAATAGCTATATGTTACATAGCTTTTGTTTCTTTTATTTTTGGTTCATCTTTTGTTTTGGTTCATGTTATTATGATTTAAGGATTTTTAGTTAGTCACATGTTAAGTAGTGGTTATTATTGTGTTTTATGAATTTATAACATGTTGGTTGTTCTTGATGAATTTGGATGATTTTTCATAATAATGATTTTTGTATGATTGATGGGTAAATTGGTTGTTAAAATGGGTGTTTGTTAATTAAAAACATGTTAGAATTTAATTGGAGTGGTGGTTGTTTGGACCGTGTAGGGTGGCCGGAAAGGGGGGCTGTGAACCGGACCAAACCAGCTGGTCCAGGCCGGTTCAGACCCGGTCTGGGTTGGTCCATGGTGGGTCCGGGTTTTGGTCTTTGGGTTGTGTCGATGTTTGATTGTTTAATTGTTGTTTTGACGGGTTTTAATTAAGTTAAAGCATGCGGGAAATAATTAGAAATCGGTTTTAGAAAAATTAAAGCAAAACAGCCATTTTGTGTCAAAACAGGCCGTGGGGCCCATCCAGGCCCATGTGGGGTCCGGCCCAACTCAGCCCGTGGGTCCCACTTTGGGAATTGTGACGGTTTTTGAGTTAGTGTTAATTTATCGTGTTTTGTAATGTTTAGCAAGTGAGAAATTTTAATAAGTAAATTATTTAATTAAAAGTATTTTTCATAAAATTATTATTTCTCACATGTTATAAATTATAATACGAGATCGTAGTTTAATTTGAAATCCTTTAAGTCAAGCGGGTTTTTTGTATGATTTAATAATTCACATGTTAGAAGTTTTAATAAAATAACATGTAATGAATATGATGATTTTTATGTTCAAGTCTATGTGGTAAAGACTCTGTTTCTAGCCGGTTTGACCAAACGGGTTTGGCCAAACTAAGATCTAGTCAGCCCCGTTTTGACTGATGACCCGTCGCGGGACTCGGGTCGGGGGTTTGTCTTCAAGTAAGGTTGTATTTAATTAATGAATTAGCCTTAGTAGATATGAGGCGATATGTTATTTGATTATGATTTATATGCAAATAGTCACATGTTAGGAAATGGTTTCCGTGACTGTTTAATTATATGGTTGGTGTCGTGTTGGCTAAGTACCCATAGAGAATTATGAGTATATGGCGTCTTGACCATTCTAATTCTAAATGAGTAGCTTGGACCATGACATTGATAGGCCCGTACTGTCTTTAACGAGCATATGGAGTTCACAGCTTGATAGCTTTTGTGTTCCCCGGCCTGGGGGCTTTATCCCCAGTCGGAGTCATGTCTGCCTAAGAGTTCCACTTTTTGGGAGTGGGCACAGCTTAAGTACTAGCCATCCTGTTAGGGGGTCGCCTATATAGTTTCTCCATGTACGGTATGGTCTGGGACGGGGGAATGGAATAGCTTTTGTCGCTAGGTCTGATCAGTCTAGGACTAGGATGTTTTCCTACCTTGTGGTATAGCCTCGAGTTACAGAAGTCGACTATTGACTGGACTAAGAACTTATGCCTGTTTGTAGAAGTATTTGGCTTTCATGTTTGTATGATTCTATGAGTTTTAGAAGGTGAGATGCAAGCCGGCTAAGATTGATAGAGTTTGGATTACCGAGTGTTAACTGATTCACATGATTACGTGTTGATTAGGGTTTGAGTGTATCAGGGCCATGTTACATGGTAACCGCTGAGCTAGCATACCAGCTTCCCTACCTCGTGTTATAGTTTATTATCGGATTCACATGATAGCTTTCATATGCTAGGTTATATGTTAGTTAATTGTTCATAACATGAAAGCATATCATATAGGTTAAAGTTTTGTATTTTCCATATTCATTGCTTTTATGTTATTCATGTTTTATTAAACTTGACATTTCGTGGCTGGGAGAACTCGGAGTTACTCCCCACTGACTGTGGCTTCCGTGTTTATATTTAATGCGGTTGGCAGGTTTGTGATGCATACTTTGGTACATTGACGAGCTAGCGAGCGAAGTATTTACCTTGGACCTATATTCGGTTCTTAGGATTGTATATTATTATACTCTCTTTTATTTACGTATTTATACAGGAAATATGTCTCCCGTTTTGGATATTTCTTTTGTATAATATTATTTCCTTTTTGTTGAACCTTTTTATTTAAGACACCTTCGTTATGTATTCTTATCTTTTATGTATTTAAATAATTTTTTTTTCTTTCCGCAAATTTGAGGGTGTCACAGTAAAACTTTGGAAACATAATAAATCATAACCCAAAAACAACGTGGGCAAGAATGATACATAAACATGGTTAAGATTTACATAACGGCGCAGCACAAAGAATTTCACTACAGAATTTTCGGCTCTTGCATGATCTTTTTGAGAAATGGACTCTCACGGCACACTCGAACACTCATGTATGCAAAAGGTGATTTCTTTATGTGTAAATGTTTTTGAGACACTCACCTATCTACGACTTATGAAAATGTGTCCGCAGTCTAATATGGTAAACAATTCAAAACACAAGTCAAAGATCACAATGCACATAGAAAAGAAGCCGAAAAAAAATATGAAGAAGGCTTTGGGAAATGGGTGAAAGGTGGATAAACAGTTATGGTCATGTGAAGGTTAGAATGAGCTAGCAACTGACCAATGATAAATGAATACTCAATCCAAACTTTCGATTAATTCCCAAAAGACGAATAACGAAGCCAGAAGGAACGGATTGGCTTATTACACACGAAACACAAGAGTGAACTCCTTCTAAACATTGAATTGACATTTTGAGGAGATACTCACAACTTCTTCTTTTATTTCTTGTTCTTTCTTTTTTTTTTTTCTTTTTTCAATTTTTCATTCTTGTTCTTCTTCTTTTTTCTGAACATAACATCACTTCTTGAACATTTTCGTTCTCCCAAATTCACTTCTACATAAAAGAGCAAAATCTTCTCAAAAGAGCACCCATACACCATAATCTAGCTACTAGCTCAAAAGGTAGGCAGTTTTTATGTGTAACTATTATTTTGTGAAGCATTTGTATGAAGGGGCTAATTTTGAGGGGTAATTCAAAGTGAAAAAGGCTTCAAATCTTAGTGAATCATGAATGCAATGCTTATAGAAATGAAATAAGAACCATACTTATGCGTCTTGACATGACACATATCACAAGGAGAACTACACACACCTAGATGAGACTGGGTGTAGATGTACCAGCCTAAGGAGGTTCTACCTTACAATATATGTAACTTGTCAAATGTCATGATCAAGCATACTTATCTATAGATTCATTCCATGCCTATTGTGTACAAGACTTCCCCATGTATGCACAATTCAATGAATATTGAATCATTATCTTTTGACAGCTTTAAGTTTGGGAAATGTAACATGATAGCATAGTAAACAAGCAAGCAAAGCATGAGAAGCATTCAATTATGTTCAAAATTTTAAATTTTTCTCTTATTCAAAAATTTGAAAAATATAAACAACTAAAATGCAGAATGGGAAAATACAATCCCTCCCCCAAGCTAAACATCACATTGTCCTCAATGTAAGCACAAAGACTAAATATGCAACGAGATGCTCAATGGGAAGAAGGGTAAAAAAGGAAAAAGATGAAAGGAGAGTGAAGCTTACTAGTCAGCGCGTACTCCCCCAAGCTAGTCTTTTGGACTTGACAAGGAAGGTCTTTATAGATTCTTCAAAAACTCTTTCATCCTCAAAGTAAATCTAACAAAACAACGAAAAAGGGAAAGCAAAAATAAAATGCAAAAAGAAAAGAAACACGGGTTGTCTCCCAAGAAGCTCTGGTTTAACGTCTCGCTCGACGAATTCTTCTATGAAATCATCTGGTTGGGGATTGACGCTCTATATAGACAATATCTAAGCATCCGATCATGGAATTGCTGTAGTAGGGTTTCAATCGGTGTCCATTGACCTTGAATTTTTAACCATTACTAGTCATTATTTCCACATAACCGTATTTGCTTACATATGTGACAGTGAATGGTCCAGACCATCTTGATCGAAGTTTTCCCGGAAAAATTTTCAAACGGGAGTTGAAGAAAAGTACTTGGTTACCGACATTGAATTCTTTTCTGATTATCCTCTTGTCGTGCCAACGCTTCGTTTTATCTTTATAAATCCTAGAATTCTCGTAAGCTTGCAAACGAAATTCTTCTAGCTCATTAAGTTGCAAAAGTCGTCTATCGGCGCTAAGCTTAGTATCTAAGTTGAGTTATTTGATAGCCCAGTAAGCTTTGTACTCTAACTCAACGGGGAGATGACAGGCCTTTCCATAAACCAACCGATAGGGAGATGTTCCAATCGGGTTTTTGAAAGCTGTGCGATAAGCCCATAAGGTATCATCGAGCTTATTACTCCAATCAGTTCTAGATTTCGAGACTACTTTTTGAAGAATTGTTTTTAGCTCTCTGTTCAAAACTTCTACTTGACCGCTGGTCTGAGGGTGGTAGGCTAAACCTCGTCTGTGATACATACCATACTTGGCAAGCAGAGTGTCTAACTGTTTTTCTCCGAAATGAGTTCCTTGATCACTTATCACGGCTCTGGGTACACCAAAACGCGGAAAGATGACCTTCTTAAATAGTCGTATCACAGCTCTATCATCATTGGTAGGGGTGGCAATTGCGTCTACCCACTTTGAAACATAGTCGACAGCGACTAAAATGTAACGATTTCCATTTGAAGAAGAGAATGGTCCTTGATAGTCAATACCCCAGACATCGAATATCTCGACTTCTAATATGCCGTTTTGAGGCATTTCATGTCTTTTGGATATTTGACCAATTCGTTGACAAGCATCACAAGCCATAACAAAGTCTCTTGAATCTTTAAACATAGAGGGCCAGAAAAACCCGGATTGTAAGACTTTGGCTACGGTCTTGGACGGACCATCATGACCACCATAAGCAGATGAGTGTCATCCTTCTAAAACTCCTTTTACTTCCCACTGGGGGATACAACATCGATACAGACCATTTGAACACTGCTTGAAAAGATAGGGGTCATCCCAAACAAAGGATTTTGCATCATGCAAAAATCTCTTTCTTTGGTTATAAGAAAGGTTGGAGGGTAGCTGGCGACTGACAAGGAAGTTGGCAATATCAGCATAACAAGGAGAAGATTCCGCAATTGCCATTAATGAATCATCAGCGAACGAATCATTAATTGGCGTTGGTAATCCTATTTCAGTTACTCTTATCCTTGAGAGGTGGTCAGCGACTACATTCTCTACTCCTTTCTTATCCCTGATCTCTAATTCAAATTCTTGAAGAAGTAAGATCCATCGGATAAGTCTAGGTTTTGCCTCTTTCTTTGAAAGCATATATTTCAAGGCAGCATGGTCAGTGTAGACAATAACTTTTGATCCTATTAGGTATTAGCGAAATTTGTCTAAAGCATAGACAATGGCGAGAAGTTCTTTCTCAGTGGTGGCATAGTTGATATGGGCAGGATCTAGGTTTTTACTAGCATAGTAAATCGCATGAAGAAAATTTTCCTTTCTTTGCCCTAAAACAACTCATACGGCATAATCACTCGCATCGCACATCAGTTCAAAGGGCAGATTCCAATCAGGCGACTAGATTATAGGTGCGGTGATCAAAGCACGTTTGATTTTGTTTAATGCCTCAAGGCATTCCTTTGTGAAGTTGAAAGGTGCATCCTTGAAAAGGAGCTCAGTCAGGGGCTTGGCTATCTTTGAAAAATCTTTTATAAATCGTCGGTAGAAACCGGCGTGGCCAAGGAAACTCCTGATTCCTTTTACATTAGCAGGTGGTGGCAGCTGTTCAATAACTTGGATCTTAGCTCGATCCACTTCTATACCTCTTTCTGAAACGATGTGACCTAAAACTACACCTTCGTTCACCATGAAGTGACATTTTTCCCAGTTGAGAACAAGGTCGACTTCTTCACAGCGTTTCAGAACTCTGGATTGATTTGTCAAACAATTATCAAAGGAAATGCCATAGACGCTAAAGTCGTCCATAAATACTTCCATGATAGATTCAACAAAATCTGAGAAGATACTGGTCATGCAACGCTAGAAAATGGCAGGTGCATTACACAAGCCAAATGGCATTCTTTGATAAGCGAAAATACCATAGGGACAGGTGAAGGTGGTTTTCTCTTGGTCCTCATGGTGGATAGGGATTTGGAAAAATCCTGAGTAACCATCTAAATAACAGTTTTACTTGTGACAAGCTAACCTCTCTACCATTTGGTCAATGAAGGGTAGATGGTAGTGATCTTTCCTAGTTGATTGATTCAGCTTTCTGTAGTCAATACACATACGCCATCTCGTCACAATCCTTGTGGGGATGAGCTCATTCTTCTCATTTTTGACTACTGTTGTTCCTCCTTTCTTGGGAACAACTTGAACGGGGCTAACCCATTTAGAGTCAGATATGGCATAGATTATGCCACTATCGAGCAATTTCATAACTTCAGTTTTAACTACTTCATGCATGTTGGGATTAAGACGGCGTTGACCTTGAACACAAGGTTTTTGGCCTTCTTCTAAATTGATTCTATGCATGCAGAAGTCTATGCTTATGCCTGTTAAATCTTCGAGTTTGTAACCTATTGCCATTTTATGCTTTTTAAAGACAGTCAATAGTGAGGTGAACCGATTTTCATCTAGGAGAGCACTCTCTATGACTGGGCAATACTCAGATTCATCTAAAAAAGCATATTTTAGATTTGAGGGAAGAGGTTTTAGTTCAGGTTTTTGTACTTCTGTCTTGGCAGGAGTATCAATCAAGCTTATGAACTCTTTAATTTCTTCTGATGGTATTTCTTTTCCGGTCAGGTCCTTTTCCAGCTCACTGATCTCGAAATTGTCATTATCAGAGATATCCTCCAACAATAAGATTGCTTCTAAAGGATCCTCGATTATTGATGGATACAGAGATTCATCAACAATGGAGTCGACAATATCAATGAAGGGATTTGAGTGATTCACTCAGTGAAGGGAACCGTTACCTGGAGGTTTTTGACAACTTCCATGAATTTGCTAAACTAGGTTTCCTTATGATTTCTCCTCAAACGTTAGAGAAATGGAACTTGGATCTTGATGGGTTCCTTCAAAGGTTCATCCTTCTTTTCTTTGTTTTCCGCTTCCTTAGCGGTGGATGGTTGGGAATCTTTTTGGCTCTCTACTGGTGTTGGCTCAACTATTTTTTCCTTGCGTTGCTGAGGTTCTTTATAAGTGGTACCACTCCTAAGGGTGATAGCATTAGCAGTGTCCCTCGGTTGCTCACCATGAGGTGGGAGTTGGCCTTGTTTCTTTTGGGCATTAGAGGCAGCCAATTGGGCCATTTAAGTTTCAAGCATCTTGATGGCAGCATTTTGAGCTTGCTCACTCTTTTGAAGTTGAGCAAACATTGAATCTTGTTTTTGAACAACTTGGAGAAGCATGGATTCAATTTTGCTCAGGCTTGAGTCATTGGGCTGGCTTTGATTTTGGGGTGGTTGGTGTTGGTAAGATTGATTGAATTTAGGTTGAAATGGAGGTCTCTGGTTTTTAAAACCAGGTGGATTATAGGGCTTCTGTTGATGTGGTATGAATGGTTGTTGAATCTGATGGTGGGGATTCTGAATGTTGGTGCTTTTGTAGGACAAAAGAGGATGGTTCTTTGTGTTCTCATTATAGAAGTTTGAGAAAGCATTGCCCTGCCTGTATCCTTGGTAGGCATTGACTTGCTCTAGCGAACTCTTTCATTCTTGAAAACTGTGTCCTCCAACCCTACTTGTCTCACATACCACTACGTGGTTAGTGACGTTAACATGTTGCTTGGATTGAGAAGAGCTTCCTACTTGTTGCTGCAGAAGGACTAATTGGCCTTCTAGGAATGCTACTTTGCTTGAATCTTCCTGCTTGGTTTTGAGCGGCATAGCGCGTGAGTTGCTATACTGAGAGTCGTGAATTGCCATTGACTCGATAGTTGCACTACCTATTTCTACATCGATCTGATCGAAACGACCATTGTTAGCGGAGTCGAGGATACGACGCGATTCGCCACAACAACCGTTGTAGAAGGTGATAGCTAAGAACCATGAATCAAGGCCATGATGATGGCATTCTCTTTGTAATTCTTTGTACCTTTCCCATGCCTCATAAAGGCTTTCATCGCCTCTCTAACGGAATCCAGTGATTTGACTCCGTAAGAGTGCGGTTCGTTCTGGTGGGAAGTACTTTTGATAGAAAGCAAGAGCTAGACTATCCCAGTCGCCTATTCCTAAGGCAATTCGGTCAAGGCTATTGATCCAAAGTTTAGCCTTTCCTGTTAAAGAGAAGGGAAACAGCATTTCTCTAATCTGCTCTTGGGATACTCCAGTTTGTCTAATTGTGGAGCAATAGTCACAGAAGTTTTGAATATGAAGGTTAGGATCTTCTGTGGCATTGCCACCAAATTGACTTCTTTCTATTAAACTGATGAAGGCAGGTTTGATTTCAAAGTTTTGGGCTACGATGGGGTGTAGCAATACCCCTTGGAAGTGTATCTGCAGTTGGTTTGGAATGGTCTGAAAGTCGAACCATTTTCTTTTGTGAAGATGAAGATGGAGTGTTGTTTTAAATTTGATTGGTTTTTGTGAAGGGAGATAAGAATGGATCTTCTTCTCCTTCAAGATTAGATAAAATATACGAGTAAGTCTCACGAATACGATCTAAACTTAAAGTATCAGAAGCTTTTGAAATTTCGTTGAATAGCTTTCGTCTCCTACGCAGAGCCCTTTCTAGATCGAGGTCTAAAGAGATAGGGGTCCCTAGTCTAGAAGATCTGGGCATAAGATTGAAAGCTAAGATGAAAAATCAAGAGAGGTCTGAAGGAATTTGGGTTCCTAAAGACTAGATAAAACTAATTGCAATAAAAAAATCACAAGAGAAAGGAAAACTAAACCGTGCTCCTCGGCAACAACGCCAAAATTTGATCGGGCCTGTCGCAAACCCTGGTAAAAGATAATTACCCAGACTAGGCTAATAACAAGTTAATGTAATTAGGGAAGTAGGGGTCGATCCTCAGGGAGATGGTGTTTCCTATAGAATGTGAAATGTCTTGCAATTGGGTCTTATCTAACGAGTATCTGGGTTTTGTGGTTTTGATTTCTAAACTAATAAAAAGCATAAATGAAAACAAAATAAAAGAAAACCAAAACGAAAACAATAAAGCAGATGATGAATTAACAATGATAAAAAGAATCTAGGGAAGTAGGTTCACACATGTAGATTAACATATTGATGAAATTGGATTTAGAACATGCAAATAATTCATTGTGAGTCCGTAAGAATGATGTGTTCATTACAATCATAGATCAGATGGTCTAGCAGGCTTTTAGGCAATTTACTTGGTCTTAATCTACCATGTCATGCTTTCTTAATCTACGACGTTTTAAAGGCACAATTTCTTTTATCCAATTATTATCTTTTAATCAACCTACATGGCTACCCTACACCCTAGAAAAATGACTACTCACTCATGGCGATGTTTAAATCTAAGATGATGTTAATAATAGAAACTAGGATAGTCATGTTTATTTGGTTTTGACAATATTTTAAGACTCTTTATATGGCGATAATAACGACGCTATTTTGACGATCTAATGAAGTGAAACGATTACAACGATATTGAAATTGAATCTACAATAACATGTAAAGGAAATAACAATCAAATAAGAAACATGAAAACTTAAAACAAAAGATAAAATAGGAATACCTAGATGATGATCAACAACGATAATGATGAATTATAAACAACCGTAATAGAAATTCCTTGCATAGAATAGTTGATCCACGAATTACAATGCTTGAACCACACAAATTAGATTACAAAGATGAAATTCTTATTGATCTAGGCTAAGGATTTGATGTAGAAAAGACATAAATAAACTAAGAAACTAAGGACAAAAAGGAAGAAGAAAATGATCTAGACAAGAGAAGAGAGGATAGGTTTCTGCACTAAAACGAGACCCTAAGGGGCTGATTTCGTGCCAAGAATGACGCCCCAAAAGCAGCCACCCGAGCATGGCTCAAGTGACACAAAACCAAAGCTAAATGACACCTAAAAACCGGGCTAGGGATAGGACGGTCCCAGAAACCGCTTTGCACAACCAAGTGCAACCAAGACTCAACGAAACAACAACAAATTAAACTCGACAAGAGTAGTTGTTCTTCTCATTTAAGGGGCTGTTTTGGAGGGCTTATTTTGTGGGTTTAATACAATGGGAGGTAGATGGATATGACTTAGACTAGATCACACACCATGTATAAGCCTCGAGGTAGTTTCGCCCAAGCACACAAGCATAGGACTCAACCCCGCTCCAATGGCTTGAAGCCCTTAGAGGTTCTCCAGCACATAGCAAAGAGGAAGGGTGTCTAAGCACACAAGCAAAGACTTAATGGTTTTTAAAACCTTCTAAAAATTCATTTCATAATCTGAAAACTTACAAGAGGGTGTGAGTTCCTTATATAGAGCCTCACATTACATCTTGGCCTTTCATCTAAAAACTAAATCTAATAGCTACAATTAAAAGGAGAACAAGACAAAATAACAAGCTGTAAAATTAACATCCTAAACTAGTTGTTGGGAGCAGCTTTGTAGTGGCAGCAGCTTTGTAGTTGTTGGGAGGGACAAAAGAAAGGACCACAAGATGTCATTTGTCCTTGAACACCTCCCATGTGCTGAAATCTCACAAGGGTAATAATATGCCAGCTCCTCATAGCAAAACAACATGTTCCAGCAACGTTCCTCCAGGAGTTCTTGCAGGTTTCTGGAGCAGACTTTTGTTCCAGCAGAATTCCTATAGAGTTCTTGCAGAATATAGTTCCAGCAGGATTCCTATAGAGTTCTTGCAGGATAAAGTTCAAGCAGGATTCCATTAGACCACCTGCATGCATACGTTCATGTTGGCCTCGAGTGGGTTCCTTGAACTCATGCCCTCTAGAAGACATTAGGAGAGGTTGTTCCACCAGGATCCAGACCCTTTCGCACATGCCATAATTTGGCTGTTTTGCTTGAAAATTTCAGCCCCTTGGTTCTTGCTGCAGTTTCTCTCCTCCTAATCTAGGGTTCCTAATCTAAAGAGAAGTGTAAGAAGAGAAGTGTGAAGTGTGGAGAGGTACATGTTGATATGTGGTGGCTGAGGCATCCTTTTATAGCAGTAGGGTTTCGTGGGGAAGGGGTCACGCATTCATCACATAGGACAAAAAGGAGGAAGTCGAAGAAAAAGCTCAGATCAGCAGAGATACTCGATCGGGTACACCACTTACCCGATCGGGTAAGTTGTATTCTAGAAGCTTTGACTTTCGTTTCATCTCCCCTTGCATATGACTTGACTTTCATTATCCCCCTTGACCTTTTGAGTCGGGTTTGTTGATAGGGTTTGATGTAAAATGATTAATTCTTCGCCTAACTGATCGATCTTCTGACAACTGCGAAATCGTCTTTGCTTCTTCTTTCTTCTGAATCAGTGAACCTTCTTGAAATGCCTTTGTCTTGGACAAGATTGCTTCTTCAAATCGTCGGGTTCTAGGCAAATGCTCGGGAATATAGAAAAAGGGCGTAGAAACGTCACTTTCCCTACAAAACAGGTTAGAACATAGGAATTCGCCTAGAAGACGATATTAGCTCATAAAGTGGCTTAACAAAGCACAAATGATATACAAAACCGAGCTAATTTGGGGATTAAAATCATACAAATATTCACTTATCAATAACATTGAATTCAAATCAGAGTAGTGAATCCAGAGTTATACCTGATTCACCTATAACCTCGGGATTGAATTCAGAGGGAACAACCCTTGATTCCGAAATATTTTAAGCTTGCACCTTTGTTTATTGTGACTCATTAGTAACCCCTTGTCACCCTTCATTAGGAGTTTTATTCATTGTGAATCATTGTGCAAACCGTTGTCTTCCTTCATTACCCATTTTTTATTGAGACTCATTAGCCATTGTTTGCATTGTAACTCAAACCCAAATGAAGAAGTGCCGAGGCTTCTAAAAAGTTGAAATATAAAGATTCTCATCCAATGGATTTAATCATTTGTAGCTTAAGAAAGAGTGTTAAACACAAAGATCGTTGACCAACTTTTGCTCCTTCTAGTCCTTTCTCTCTACCATTGAACCAAAGAAAATCAAAGAAGCCCTCATCGAACCAGGCTGGATCGTTGTCATGCAAGAGGAACTACAAAAAATTGACAGGAACAAAATTTGGCACTTACTTCCTAGACCAAAGGAATGAACAGTCATTGGTACTAGATGGGTGTTCAGAAATAAGCCGGATGATACGGAAGTTATTGTGCAAAACAAAGTAAGATTGATTGTTCAAGGATACAATCAGCAAGAAGAGATTATTACGACGAAACCTTCGCTCCCGTAGCTTTACTTGAACCTATTAAGTTATTAGTAGCATTTGCAGCTCATAAAGGACTTAAATTATTTCAAATGGATGTTAAGACCGCGTTTCATAATGGATATTTGGAAGAAGAAGTATTTGTTGAGCAACCCCCCGGATTCCTGGATAACAAGTTTCAAAACCATGTCTTTAAACTGAAAGTTCATAGACCCTAATTAGACTCCTCTAATTAGTTACTAAATTACTTGTTAATTTAGTGTTTAATAAAGATCTATGTAATATGCATGCAAATTAAAATGCATAATAAAAAGTAAGAAGAAATTTCCTTACATTGGGAAATTTCGGTTTATATGGGCACAACAAGAAACACCTTTCTTGTTGTTCTTGTGCTAGAAAGAAATAGATGATCCTCCTTGTAATCTTCAAATTAGAAGACCTCCTTTAAGAAGCACCCAAGAGAAAACCCAAACTAATCACTTAGTTTTTTGACTAGAAAACACAAGTGATAAGATGAACTAATATTAGATTTTATTACTACTCTAGTAATAGGAAATATTAGTGTTTGAGAGGTTTTTAGAGAGATGAGGATTTTAGTGAGATGTACATGCAAAATAAGAATGAACAAGCAAGCAAAAATGAACAACAAAATTGTCCATTTAAGGACACTATGGTCCGGCCAAGAGAGCCCTTGGTGGCCCTTATTTTGCTTAAAATAATCTCATGCAATTACTTTGAGTGTAGTAGTGAATAAGACCATGATCATGTGTCATAAACATGACATGATAACATGATGTAGTGTAATACAAGAAACAACAATCATCATGTTATACACTACCATATTTTCGGCACCCACTAGTGTCATGTGGTCTATTTTGATTTTTGATATTTGTCCCACAAATACTTATAATCATATGTTTAATTATCTTGTATAATTAAGGGTTAATTTGATCATATAACAATTATATGACTCAAATTAATAAATAATATACACTTAAATTTTAAGTGATATTATATCATTATATCAATAT